>CM056610.1:4744173-4765582 GCA_029721355.1 Tegillarca granosa | reverse complement strand
GGCCGAGTGGTTAAGGCGTTGGACTTAAGTTCCAATGGACATATGTCCGCGTGGGGTTCGAGGCCCCACTCGTGCTATACGTTTGTTATGCTTATTTTTATTTCAGTTATTTTCATTAAAAATACGTATATATAGTATATATATATATATATATGACTTTATATGGCAACCAAAATGGATGTCGAAATACATTCGTTTTCGTGGATGCCAGCAAAAAGAAGTACCGATTCTTACAGACACAAACACACACAAACGGCGCCCAAAAAAATTAACACTAATTCCGCCTCGATATTAATAAATGGAATATTAATTAATACAATAAAACAGGACTTAATTACTTACTGAACCCCTCAAGGCGTGACAGGAAAAAAGGGAAATGCAGCGACTTTCTTTGGCTCGGAACCCTGACAATGGACTAATACCTAAGGTATTACGGCATTTCAGCAGCATAACTTCTCCTTTTACATATTTAACCATTTGTACACAGTTTTTTCCAATAAATTTTTCTTTCTTTACCGGTTTATTGTAAATAGAATATGTAGCTTTAAATGAGGACGGAATTCGAAGTTTCTGGTGGAGGTCCTACATGTTGAAATGCTAAATAATATATTACCTTGAAACTCTAACAGAAAGCTGGATTTGTAGACTTGAACTTTTTCTGAAGAATCTACAAATAAATGTGTTAATCTGAGATCAATTATAAACACCAGATATACAAAAACACGCATATTTATTGTGGTAGGTCAAAGGCATCAGATCTTTATCTGTCTAGGTCCACCTGTAAAGTTGTAATGTCTCGATCAGATATCGCGATAAGACGGTTCCGATTTTGTGTTTTACCTTGTTACCTTTAAAAATGGGATTTGAAGGGTTTTTTGTATGTTCTGTTCAATATATATATATATATATCCACATTGCATTTAACAGATTTTAAAGAACATTAAAGAACAAATATAATGGGTTTTCTTGCTTTCAGACAAGGATTTCTTACTGTCAGACAAGGATTTTTTCATTATCAGACAAAGATTTCTCATTATCAGACAATGACTTTTTTCAATATCAAACAAGGGCTTTTTATCAGACAGTGATTTTTCACTATCAGACAAAGATTTCTTGCTATCATACAAGGATTTTTCACTATCAGACAAGGATTTTTTATTATTCTCATTATCAAACAAAAATTTCTCACATCAGACAAGGACTTCTTACTATCAGATAAGGATTTCTTACTATCAGACAATGATTCTCACTATCAGACAAGGATTTCTCACTATCAGACAATGATTTTCACCATCAGATAAGGATTTCTTACTATCAGATAAGGATTTCTCACTATAAGACAAGGATTTCTGATTATCAGACAAGGATTTCTCACTATCAGATAAGGATTCTCACTATCAGATAAGGATTTCTCACTATTAGTCAATGATTCTCAGTATCAGATAAGGATTTCTCACTATCAGTAAATGATTCTCACTATCAGATAAGGATTTCTCACTGTCAGACAAGGATTTCTCACTATTAGACAAAGATTTCTCATTATCAGACAATGACTTTTTTCACTATCAAACAAGGACTTTCTATCAAACAGTGATTTTTCACTATCAGACAAAGATTTCTTGCTATCATAAAAGGATTTTTCACTATCAGAAAGGATTTTTATTATTCTCATTATCAAACAAAAATTTCTCACATCAGACAAGGACTTCTTACTATCAGATAAGGATTTTCTCACTATCAGACAAGGATTCTCACTTTCAGACAAGGATTTCTCACTATCAGCCAATGATTCTCACTATCAAATAAGGATTTCTCACTATCAGATAAGGATTTCTCACTATCAGACAAGGATTTCTCACTACCAGACAAGGACTTCTCACTTTCAGACAAGGATTTCTCACTATCAGACAATGATTTTCACTATCAGATAAGGATTTCTCCCTATCAGAAAGTGATTCTCACTATCAGATAAGGACTTCTCACTATCAGACAATGATTTCTCACTGTCAGACAAGGAATTCTCAATATCAGACAAAGATTTCTCACTATCAGACGATGACTTTTTTCAATATCAAACAAGGACTTTCTATCAGACAGTGATTTTTTACTATCAGAGAAAGATTGCTTGCTATCATACAAGGATTTTTCACTGTCAGACAAGGATTTTTAATTTTTCTCATTATCAAACAAAAATTTTCTCTCAACAGACAAGGACCTCTTACATCAGATAAGGATTTTTCACTATCAGACAATGATTCTCACTATCAGGGACGGACTTCTCACTATCAGACAAAGATTTCTCACTATCGGACAATGATTCTCAACATCAGATTATGATTTCTCACTATCAGATAAGGATTTCTGACTATCAGTCAATGATTCTTACTTTCAGACAAGGACTTTTCACTATCAAACAATGATTCTCAGTATCAGATAAGGATTTCTCACTATCAGATAAGGATTTCCCACTATCAGTCAATGATTCTCACTATCAGATAAGGATTTCTCACTATCAGACAAGGATTTCTGACTATCAGTCAATGATTCTTACTTTCAGACAAGGACTTTTCACTATCAAACAATGATTCTCAGTATCAGATAAGGATTTTTCACTATCAGTCAATGATTCTTACTTTCAGACAAGGACTTTTCACTATCAAACAATGATTCTCAGTATCAGATAAGGATTTTTCACTATCAGTCAATGATTCTTACTTTCAGACAAGGACTTTTCACTATCAAACAATGATTCTCAGTATCAGATAAGGATTTTTCACTATCAGTCAATGATTCTTACTTTCAGACAAGGACTTTTCACTATCAAACAATGATTCTCAGTATCAGATAAGGATTTTTCACTATCAGTCAATGATTCTTACTTTCAGACAAGGACTTTTCACTATCAAACAATGATTCTCACTATCAGATAAGGATTTCTCACTATCAGACAAGGATTTCTGACTATCAGTCAATGATTCTTACTTTCAGACAAGGACTTTTCACTATCAAACAATGATTCTCAGTATCAGATAAGGATTTCTCACTATCAGATAAGGATTTCCCACTATCAGTCAATGATTCTCACTATCAGATAAGGATTTCTCACTATCAGACAAGGATTTCTGACTATCAGTCAATGATTCTTACTTTCAGACAAGGACTTTTCACTATCAAACAATGATTCTCAGTATCAGATAAGGATTTTTCACTATCAGTCAATGATTCTCGCTATCAGATAAGGATTTCTCACTGTCAGACAAGGATTTTTAACTGTCAGACAAGGATTTCTCATTATCAGACAAGGATTTCTCATTATCAGACAATGACTTTTTTCATTATCAAACAAGGCCTTTCTATCAGACAGTGATTTTTCACTATCAGACAAAGATTTCTTGCTATCATACAAGGATTTTTCACTATCAGACAAGGATTTTTTATTATTCTCATTATCAAACAAAAATTTCTCACATCAGACAAGGACTTCTTACATGAGATAAGGATTTCTCACTCTCAGACAAGGATTTCTCACTACCAGACAAGGACTTCTCACTATCAGACAATGATTCTCACTATCAGACAATGGTTCTCACTATCAGATAAGGATTTCTCACTAACAGACTAGGATTTCTCACTAACAGACAAGGATTTCTCACTATCATACGAGGATTTTCACAATCAGACAAGGATTTCCCACTATCAGACAAGGATTTCTGACTATCAGTCAAAGGTTTCTTATTATAAGACAAGGAATTCTCACTATCAGACAATGATTCTTACTACCAGACAAGGTCTTCTCACTATCAGACAATGATTCTCACTATCAGACAATGATTCTCACTATCAGATAAAGATTTCTCACTAACAGACTAGGATTTCTCACTAACAGACAAGGATTTCTCACTATCAGACGATGATTCTCACAATCAGACAAGGATTTCCTACTATCAGATAAGGATTTCTCACTAACAGTCAAAGGTTTCTTATTATAAGACAAGGAGTTCTCACTATCAGACAATGATTCTCACTATCAGACTAAGATTTCTCACTATCAGACAAGGACTTCTTACTATCAGATAAGGATTTCTCACTATCAGACAAAAATTTGTCACTATCAGTCAATGATTCTCGCTATCAGATAAGGATTTCTGACTATCAGTCAATGATTCTCGCTATCAGATAAGGATTTTTCAATGTCAGACAAGGATTTCTCACTATCAAACAAAGATTTCACATTATCAGACAATGACTCAGATAAGATTTCTCACTATCAGACAAGAATTTGTCAGTATCAGTCAATGATTCTCACTATCAGATAAGGATTTCTCACTATCAGACGAGGATTTCTCACTATCAGACAAGGATTTCTCACTATCAGTCAAGGGTTTCTTATTAAAGGCAAAGACTTTTCACTATCAGACAATGATTCTCACAATCAGACAAGGATTTTTCACTATCAGACAAGGATTTCTCATTATCAGTCAAGGGTTTCTTATTATAAGACAAAGATTTCTCACTATCAGACAAGGGTTTCTCACTATCAGACAAGGGTTTCTCACTATCAGTCAAGGTTATAAAGGTTATAATAGCCTAGAATCACATTGAATAAAGCTGCACAAAGCAGAAATATAGATTAACATTGAAACACTAACACAAACGTGCTTTATCGACATTTAAATTGTGGCTACGAATTTGGAAAAACCACCTGTTTTTACTATAAATGCATGATAAATTTATCCATGCTCACTGTAGATAAAAATGGGACCTATGTGTATGTTCAGAATCTGTACTATTTTGTGTACCTTTTACCTCTGTCTTTGCAACGGCGATTTTGTCCGTTAAGACGAATTTGGCGAGTTAAAGAGAATGGTTGAATCTAAAAAATATCGTTGGAGGGAAAAACAAAATATGATGATCTGGACAGAAAATATAAGCAATTGAAAGACAATTTTAAGAATTTATTGATTGAGCTTAAAGAAGCAAAAAGTCGATTATTACGTACTAATAACGAAAGCCCAGAAGCAAGTGAGAAATCGGAAGTTTTTCCAGAAGACAAATGGCGACAAAAGTATATTTTCGAACGCAACAACATTAACCGGGAAAACGAAAGTGAAATCACAAGAGATCGTTTCTCTCAAAGTAGCAAATCGAAAACTTATGAGTCAAGACAAAGGTCTGTTTCAAGCGTTCCCCTAAGATCTGCAAGTGAGTATTGATCATTTCAGATTCTTTTTACAAGAATCGTTTAATCCACATTATCCGAGATTTTCGTTACGTTCCAAATGATATTGGACTTCAATTAATATATCACGTGTTCATGTTTTTAACCATGTGTCGATTGATCTAGACTATCGGCGATTTTCGTCATGTTTTGAATGGTATGAAAATTTAATTAAAGCTGCAGTAAGTTTTCCAAAGAAAAAATTGAAACGGTGCTTATCTAATAAATGATGTTTTTAATGAACAATGGTACATTTGGTTCAACGATAAAAGCTCGAATAAATACAGAAACAACAATAATTTCCCAGCGAGATGTAGCATGTGGGATCTAATATTAGAACATGGTTACGTCATGAAAAAACCGGGTCATTTAAAAACAACTTTCAAAACGGTGAAATACGATAAATTAAACACGGAAATCCCTTGAATTTGTCATTTGTGACTTAGTAAGTAAGACATAACACCATTTCAAATACATCTGGATATTAATGACGGACAATTAATGCAATTTGTCATGTTTCACCTTCGATTCATGGGTTTTTTCCGTACATCCGTGCGCATGCTCCAAGCTCATAATAATCATCGTTAAACATTGACCAACCGGTTAGAGGATTCCGTTTATTTACAGCTAAAAGGAATGAAATTTTAGAAAATGAATCTGCGGATCGTGATTAGAATTTATCTATTTTTAAAAAATCAAAACATTCAGAAAATTGAAAAACTTAATGCAGCTTTAATATATCAATTTTATCCAAACCCCTTTACCTTTCGTTTTGTGTTAATCGTTTGACATTTCCATTAATAAACAGATTTACATATGATTCTGTTTAACACTTGTAGAATGCTTTGCTTTGTATGTAATTTGAAAAGAATATTCTGTAAATAAATAATCTACGAATTCTCAATTATTTTAAGAAATTTAAAAAGTTATTTTCATTTGAACGATTTGGGAGTGTTTGAAAAATGATCCTTAATGAAAATAAATTTCTGCCACTTCACCTATAGCGGATGATGGCGTCTTGATATACTGAAATATTCCTGACTGGGGCGTAAAACCCCATTAAATCAAATCAAATCAAATCTGTACATTAATTTTATTTTTATAATTGTATTGCAGGTACTGGGCAAGTTGCCTTCTTTGCTCGGGAAGTAGTTGATAGATCTAATTTGGGACAACATCAAACAATCGTATTTAAAAACGTTATAACAAATATTGGAAATGATTATCACCAGCCTTCTGGATTTTTTACTTGCAGTAAACCTGGTATTTATGTCTTCTTTTTAAGCACAATAGCATATCCTTCAATTGAAGTACATACAATGGCTCAGATAATGAATTTTCGCAATCAAGTACCATGGCTGTTATTCAGTTGAATGTAGGAGACAGTGTTTGGGTAAGAGTTACCCATTTTTCCTTAAACGGACGAGTTTTGTCTGATCCTGAAAATACATTTTCAGGTTTTTTGTTATATTAGATTTCAATTAAAGTTGTTTAATTACACAATAGTTACAGTATTAATGGAGATAATATTTATTGATTTATTTATTGTTCATTTCGTGTGTAAATTTGTGAAAGTAAGACGCACCTTTTTTTAATATTGTTGACTTGTTTCTGCGTCAGAGCTCCAGCCACGATGCCATAATAAAAACGTGCGATTATGCCATAACCATCATCACATGTCAAGACATTACCATGGTTATACATGTCATGGTGTAACCATCATCACAAGTCATGGCATAACCATCAACAAACATGTCCTGGTGTAACCATCATCACATGTCGTGGCATAACCATCATCACATGTCATGGCATAACCATCATCACATGTCATGGCATATTCATCATCACATTTCATGACATGACCATCATCACATGTCAAGACAAGCCATCATCACATGTCATGTCGTAACCATCATCACATGTCATGGCATAACCATCATCATATGTCATGGCATAATCATTATCATATGTCATGGCATAACCATCATCACATGTCCTGGCATGACCATCATCACATGTCAAGACATTGCCATCATCACATGCCATGGCATAACCATCGTTAAATGTCAATACATGACCATCATCATCATATGTCATTGCATAACCATCATCACATGTCATGGCATAAACATCATCACATGTCCTGGCATAACCATCATCATATGTTATGGCATAATCATTATCACATGTCATGGCATGACCATTATCACATGTCAAGACATTACCATCATTACACATGTAACCATCATCACTTGGCATGACATAGTCATTATCACATGTCATTGCGTAATTATGTCACACATGTCAAGGCATAATCATTACATAAAACCTTCTGGTATACCCATAACACATGTCATGACATTCCCATCATCACTTATCTTGGCATAATCATTATCACATGGCATGGCATAACCGTCATCACACATGTCATTGCCAAATCATTAATACAAACTTTTTGTATACCCATCATCACACATATCATGACGTTTCCACCATCACACGTCATCGCAAAACCATCAGCGTACTAGATTTGTCATTACAATCATCACAATGATATGGCATCGCCAATTTTACATATGTCTTGGCATAATTGTCATCATATATGCAATGGGATAACGATCCTCACATGTCATTTCATTAAATTACCACATATATTATGTCATGGTCATCATTACACACCGCATGACATGACTGTTACCACACACTTCATGACATAGCTATCACACACACACACACACACACACACACACACACACACACACACACACACACCATCGTTATTATCATCATACATCATCATCACACATGTCTTGGCATTTCTATCATCACACGTGTCTTATCATTCAAATAATCACACGTCATGGCAATTCTATCATCACAGTTGTCATACATTCCAATCATCACAAATGTCGTGACACTCATCATCACACGTGTCATGGCATAACCATCATCACATTTCTCATGGCATAACCATCAACACATATCTCATGGCATAACCATCATCACATTTCTAATGGCATAACCATCATCACATTTCTCATGGCATAACCATCATCACATTTCTCATGGTATAACCATCATCACATTTCTCATGGCATAACCATCGTCACATTTTTCATGGCATAACCATCATCACATTTCTCATGGCATAACCATCACCACTTTTCTCATAGCATAACCATCATCACATTTTTCATGGCATAACCATCATCACATTTCTCATGGCATAACCATCATCACATTTCTCATGGCATAACCATCACCACTTTTCTCATGGCATAACCATCATCACATTTCTCATGGCATAACCATCATCACATTTCACATGGCATAACCATCACCATTTTTCTCATGGCATAACCATCATCACATTTCTCATGACATAACTATCCCCACTTTTCTCATGGCATAACCATCATCACATTTCTCATGACATAACCATCCCCACTTTTCTCATGGCATAACCATCATCACATTTATCATGGCATAACCATTACCACATTTCTCATGGCATAACCATCACCACTTTTCTCATTGCATATCAATTATCACATTTCTCATGGCATAACCATCATCACATTTCTCATGGCATATCCATCATCACATTTCTCATGGCATAACCATCATCACATTTCTCATGGCATAACCATCATCACATTTCTCATGGCATAACAATCATCACATTTCTCATGGCATAACCATCATCACTTTTCTCATGGCATTACCATCATCACCTTTCCCATGGCATAACCGTCATCACATTTCTCATGGCATAACCATCATCACATTTACCATGGCATAACCATCATCATATTTCTCATGGCATAACCATCATCATATTTCTCATGGCATGATCATCATCACATTTCTCATGGCATGATCATCATCACCCAATTTTCATTGCATAGCCATTATAACACAGCTAATGACATAACCAATATTTATTATATCATGAAAGATCAAACAACCATAACGCATGTCATGAATAAATCCATAAATCTATTTTAGTCAAATTTTTCAGTCTTTTTGATAAAAAATTTTAAAAAATATATCGAGAGACCTTAAAGAAATAAATCTCATACACAAAATATAAAAAGTCAAACACTGATCAGATACAACCGGGAAAAGTTCAGACGGCATCCATCAGGGATATAACAATACAGTTGAAATGTCACACAATCTAATGACAGCAGGTGCTCGTTTTAACGCAATAATAACGGGATGTCATTAAAAAATCATATCCTTTTATTAAAATTCAATCTATCGTTATTATATCTGAAACAACTGAAAAAAAAACAAATGTGATCGGAACATTGACAATATTTTAAAAACTCACCGGTTCCTCCGCCACCAGAGATGGGGTAATTGAAAAATGTAATTGTAATTAGCCGTAATTAATTACAATTTTTCAAGTAATTGAATGTAATGTGTAGTTGAACCTTTTTTCAATTACTTGTAATTGTAATTTAATTAATTACATTAAAAAACGTCATGTAATGCCAATTACATTTCAATTGCATTACAATTACATCATGAAATATTACTGAAAGTTTGTTTTATCATATTTGACAAAACAATTGAACAGCCACTTTGAAAATTTTTGAAATACAAAAAAAAATGAAATAATTTAACTTTTCTTGTTAGTAAAACAATATTTGCAGGATGATATTGAATTGTGTAGCTTACATTAATAATGTGGTATTAAGCTTCCAAAAGTGAGTTTTTTTGTAGGTCTAATTTCCAAAGTGGTCCTTAACATGCTAGTTTATAAACAACACCCACTGAATTACCTGACAATTATAACTAATTAACTTTCAAGTATGAGCTTCTTAATCCCTTAACACTACTCACTGGTATAGATTAATGAGACACAAGTTGTTGTCCTAAGCATTTAAAGTCACATTGTAAAGTTATTTAATTGTGATCACTGTTTATATTAGCGTGATTTGAAACCTGTCAGAAATAACATGTTCATCTGTTAGTCATGACATCCAACAGTGTATAAAAACATTTTGAGATCCTGAAAGATTCCGATTCTGATTCTAATTAACATGTCAACAAGACTGGGACAGTATTATATAACATGACTACTTTATGGTTGTATAAAAGTTGTATTCACATTAAAATTGTTGCAAAATGTACAATGTAATTTGTAATTTAATTAATTACTTTTGCAAAGTAATTGTAATTTAATTAATTACTTTGTGAAAATTGGTGTAATTGTAATTGTAATTTAATTGAGGGTATAGGGAATGTAATTGTAATTTAATTAATTACATTTGAAAGTAATTGACCCCATCCCTGTCCGCCACTAAGCTCAGTCAAACTGTCCGTGCAAATCAATGGTTTTGGGTTTAAACCTAAGCGCCATAACTTTTTTTTTTAATTTAACAACTAAAAACAACTCTAATCGGAAAGTCAGCAATAATTTGTAAACTTATCGGTTCCTCCGCCTCTTAGTTTAAAATAACTGACCTTACAGATCGATGGTTGTGGTTCAAACCCCAGCGCGCTATAATTTGTACAACAACTGAAAAGAAACCCTAATCGGAACGTTAGTAAATCTTATAAAACTTAAAAGCTCCTCACTATATAGCATAGTGTAACTGGCAATAAACAGTTTGGGGTTCAAACCCCAGCACGCCATAATCTTTTCCCTGCTTGGGTTCCTTAATCTCCCTGGCACGATAGACATTGAATTATAAAGCCGCATTAGCATTATTGCAGCTATTTGCGGCTGGTATTAACTAAAGAAAACATCTGTGTATCGCTAGTCACAAAACATCATAAGGTAAAATTTATCAGTGTTACTTCAGACCGGCTGCTCTAGACAGGCTGTTTTTATATAGAGGTGGACACTATAGCAGGTCATACAGTCATTTATATTTATAAAAAAAAAAATTGGTACCAGAGCGCAAATGCATAAACCTATATGTATAAAAAGAAATCTGCGTCTCAATTGCTTGAAAAAAGTAGGAATGTACGGAGGGTCATTAAGGTAGCAGAGCTTTAAACACCGGCCCCTGATACCGCTGTTATTTGATTTAGAGTTGAGTCTAGAATGTTCCACTTACATCGAGGATGTCAGTTTGGGAATAGTGAAACTTGAGTATCCGACTTTCGGCAAGAAAACTGACAAATTGTCAAATACTATAGGTTCTCCCTAGCGGGACTCAAACGTAGGCGGTGAGATGCATGCTAGTACACGGCGGACCATAATAAACACCTGCACATCTCACGCATACAAGTATTCACTAAAGATTAATAACCTTGCTCTAGTCACGAATAGGTGAAAAATTGCTGATGCGACGTTAAACAACATAACACCTAACCAATAAACCTTTTGTCCGAGGTACAACTGCGGTAGTTCAGTTGGTAGAATGCTCGATTCGTAAGTGGGAGGTCATGGGTTTCAACCCCGACCGGGTCTGACCCAAGACTTGAAAGTGGATAGTTAATGTTCTTTCGCCAAGCACCAGGCATTTCGAAATGAAAGTCACGGTTCTTTCGGATGGGAACTTAAAATAAACGAGGTCCGTGTCATGGTAGGCATGGCACGATAAAGAAGCCTGCTTTATAATGCCATCAGCGCAACGCACAAGCAAATTTTCTGCATCTTCGCCTATAGCTGGCGACATCTTGATAAAAGTGAAAATTCTTGACGTTAAACACCATTACTCAACTCAACTCTTATCAGAGGGGTAATAAGTGTTTGGTAATACGGGGTACGATATGCGTAAATCCATTTAATAATCTTATATAATATACCTAACACCTTATGTAGGATATTGATAAAGTATCGGAAACAGGTGTATAATCTACTTAGCAACTATAAATATTTATAGATTAAAACTTTAAAAAACCCACAAAACCACGAATTATAGAATCTGCTATACGGTTTATAACAGTAAGAGTTTACCCACACAGTTTTTAAGGTCTCTTTCTTGACTTTCATTTCTAATTTTCTGGTTAGAACTATATATGGACACGAACTTTGCCATTGGTTTCAATATAGCTGGTGGTCAGGCCCCCTCGGTTTCATAATCATTTACTCAACTGAGTGTACACTCAACTCCAATTAGGGAATATTTCAATGTCAGTTTTTAAGACATTACAGAGTTAAAATTGAATATATAATGTTATAGAAATGAAA
Organism: Tegillarca granosa; assembly: GCA_029721355.1. Taxonomy (NCBI): domain Eukaryota; kingdom Metazoa; phylum Mollusca; class Bivalvia; order Arcoida; family Arcidae; genus Tegillarca; species Tegillarca granosa. The sequence continues at coordinate 4,753,211 of CM056610.1, read as the reverse complement.
TGTTTAGTGTAGGTTTGTTGAACAAAACAAAACTGTTTCGTAAAACTTAAAATTTTAAAAATATTGATAAGAAAATGGGAATATATGAGTTGAGTGTACACTCAGTCGATTGGGAAAATGAGGTCTGGCCCAAGTTTCACAATTATTCACTCAACTGAGTGTACACTTAACTCAAATATTCCCATTTTCTCTCATCAATATTTTAAAAATTCTAATATTTATGAAACAATGTTTTGTTTTATTCAACAAAACTACACTAAACAATTTTGATATAACATTAGATACCCAATTTAAACTGTGAAATGTCTTTAAAATTGACATTGAAATATTCCCGAATTTGAGTTGAGTGTACACTCAATGGAGTGAATGATTGTGAAACTGAGGCCAGAGGTATACATGTATTTGTTGAGTGTGAAAGAGTAAGTGTTCGTCTCCAAATGAAAGTATCTTAACTTCAGCTGAGTTTAACGCTGCATTAAGTTTTTAATTTTCTGAATTTTTTTTTTTTTTTTTTTTTTTTTTTTTTTTTTTTCTAAAAATATATTTAAAAAAAAAAAAACAGATATCCTCTAACCACGATCCGTGAGATTCATTATCTAAAATTTCATTTCTTTTAGCTGTAAATAAACGGAATCCTCTGACCGGTTGGTCAATGTTTAACGATGGTTATTATGAGCTTGGAGCATACGCACGGATGTATGGAAACACCCAAATATCGAAGGTGAAACATGACAAATTGCATTAATTGTCTTTAATTAATATCCAGATGTATTTGAAATGGTGTTATGTATCCCTTACTAAGTCACAAATGACAAATTCAACGAAGTTCTGTGTTTAATTTATCGTATTTCACCATTTTGAAAGTTGTCTTTAAATGACCCGGTTTTTGATGACGTAAGGTCCATGTTCTAATATATAAGATCCCAAATGCTGCATCCTGCTGGGTAAATACTGTAATTTCTGTATTTATTTGAGCTTTTATCGTTGAACCAAATGAAACATTGTTCATTAGGAACATCATAGCACCGTTTTAATTTTTTCTTTGGAAAACTTAATGCAGCTTTAAAACAATTGTACTTTATAAAATAAAAATAATCCCCATAACAAATGTAATGTGTCCCTTCTCCTCATCCCTTTGGCACCTCGGAAATTTAAAGTACTCTTTGTTACAGAAAGACTAAAATTGCAAACATCAATTACATTCGATTTGATTTAATGCGGTTTAACGTCTAAGTTAAGGATATTTCACTTATATCGAGACGTCACCAGCTTTAGGTACAGTGGCAAAATGACAATGTGCAGGGAGGGTTCTTTAACGTGCCTCCCATGCCGTGACTGGGGCATCAATTACAGATGCAGTTCTATATTATAATAAAATTTTCAATTGTTTTATAGCCTAGTTGAGATAGAAAATGCAACACAGGTCGATTTTGTCATTTAACATAAAAAGTAACACCACAAAAGTCGATTTAGCTGCCAAAACAACAGCAACAAAATATAAAAAATAAAAATCCTCATATAGATTCAAAACTTAATTAATGCACAGCTCAATAGTTGGAATGATCAGGTACAAAATAATAAGCTTAATTGAATTTAGTTCTATCTTGGTTTTACACTAAAACATGTTTTGAAAGCATTGTTTGGCGCTTAAGAGTCGACCACAATCATTTTGTACATTTATTCATTTTTAAAGGTGGAGCATGCTACAGAAACGTCGCCCATGTCAAGGTCAACAAACTATCCCGCACAGTTTTCTGAATTGAGTTGACTTCGAAGACATTGTTCTAAGACGCGCTCTGGAATAGATCATTTAAGTTACTTTGAAAACATACATGTATTTATTCATTTCAAAAGGAGGCTGGATTCTGGATTGCGGCCCCTTGTCAAGTTCAGCAAACTGTCTACTACATTTGTTGGATTGTGTTGTTGTTTTCGGAGACATTGCTCTCAGGCGTTTTAGAATGGACCACAGACAAACCCTTACACATTCATTTACAAAAGGAGACAAGTTCCCGGATTGTCCATTGTCAAGGTCATCAACCCACTATCGTGTCAGGTCCCGGTTTCACAATCATTCCTTAACTAAGATTTTCCTTAACTTAAATCTGACAAATTTGCTGTCTTCATAATTTTGTTAATTGTTGAGATATTTGGTAATTTAAGGTTTCATTTTGAAGATCACTCTAAGCTTATAACATCTGCATTTAGTTTTATAATAAAAATTTATTTGTAATTATAAAATAGATAGTGAAAATTTGCTTAATTTAAGTTAAGGAAAATCTTAGTTAAGGAATGATTGTGAAACCGGGGCCAGCTCTGAAAACATTGCTCTTAGGCGCCTAACAACAGTCAATTTACATATTTATTTACATGTTTTACTAAAGGAGACATGTTTCCGGATTGTGTCACTTTTCAAGGCCAACAATATAGCCATCACAACTTCTGGAATGTGTTGACTTTGCACCTATAATGTATGGTGGATTATTTCTGACATCGACATAATTTTATCTCAACATGTCGACTTAATATCTTGACAAGTCGAGATAATATTATAAAAAGTTGTGATACTAAAATAAAAAGTTGAGATAGATAACACTACATGCCGCGATACTTGTGTTCCAAAAGTTACAAAAGAAAAAAATAAGTCACGATATGAAGATAATTACCACGACTGGTCAACATAAGTATCGCGGCATGTCGTGTTATTACATCAACTTTTCATGATATTACCTCAACTTGTCAAGATATTAAGTCGACATGTTGAGATAATTTTATATCGATTAAAATTATGTCAGAAATGAGCCACCATAATAATGGAAACATTTTTATATCAAAAATCACCGATTCAAGATCATAGGAACAGCGACAATAAAACCTCAGGTTTTACATCTGGCTCCAGTTTCACAATCATTCACTCAAATGAGTGTAAATTAACTCAATTATTCCCGTTTTCTCTCATCAATATTTTAAAATTTTCACGTTAAATGAGACAATGGTTTGTTTTGTTCAACAAACCTACACTAAAAAATTTAATTATAACATTTGACATTTAATTTTAACTGTGTAGTGTCCTAAAAATGACATTGAAATTTTCCCTAATTTGAGCTGAGTATACACTCAATTGAGTGAATGATTGAGAAACTGGGGCCTGGAAAATAAACTTGTTTTTATATTGATATTCATATTTTATTGCTTTATATGTTTCCACCAATTTTGTATTTAAAACTTTTTCTTATATCAGATGATGATGATGATGATGATGATTGTAAATACTTTATGTATAAAATTTGTGACTAATTTTGGATATTGTTGTATTTTTGTTACATTTTCTATCTGCATATAACTTTAACAATGATGATGTGACTTTGATTAATAAATCAAGAAATTTGAAGTATAAAAACACCCAAACTTAAACCCATTGTGTGTACAAGGTTATTTAAAAAAGAATGTCGTATACAGCTATCCTAAAAATAAGTGTAAATAAACAGTACCGACAACTGTTTGGGAGAGTTTATAACTTGATACATACAGCTTTTAAAACGTTCTCGTTTAGATTTTCACGTTATAAATTTTTTTTGTTCAACTGACCTATGTGTTAGAATTTCCAAAACGGGTTTAAACGCCTTTTTATGATCAGTTAAAATATGTGGATATATGTGGATATATATAAACGTATTAATTTAAAGTAGGAGATATAGGAAGATTAGATAACAAGGTAAGAATTGTGGATTTTAGTGATAGTATATATTTGTGTTTACAATAGGTGATAAATACATGTATATAGGAAAGGTATGTAACCTCTCTCTCTCTCTCTCTCTCTCTCTCTCTCTCCTCTCTCTCTCTCTCTCTCTCTCTCTCTCTCTCTGTTTGTATGTTACAAAGTATTTGTTTTTTCTGCATATTTAACCACAATCACACATATTTAAGCGACCCCTATGAGATACATTTTTCAGCAGTCCCACGTGTATAAATTTACTCTCGGGTAAGAAGCATATATGTGTGTGTGTGTGTGTGTGTGTGTGTGTGTGTGTGTGTGTGTGTGTGTGAAAGTGCTCATTCACTGAGCCACCCATACACAACAATTTTATCTACAGGTCAGATAAATTTTATTTCACTTTGTGTCACGTGCATGATTTCGCCACGCACCAATATACAGTTTTACAACTAATTCCTTCTAAAATGCATTTTTGTTATTGGCAATACTTGTTCGTAAAATCTTTTGGATTTTAATCTCCCAAGGATAATTGTCAAAAGGTTCAAAAAGACATAAATTTAAAGCTTTAAGAAAAAAGAATTAGCACATAGCAAGCTAATGCACCTATTTGAATGGAAAAATTAAAGAATAATTTGTAAAACTTTATCGTATGAAAAGAAAATTCTTGTATTTTTGTACTATAACAGGTAATAGTTAAAAAGTGTCAAAATGTAAACAAATACAAGACCTGTTCTATTTATCGAACTACCGGATGTTTTCTTTGTGAACCCCCCTAATACTAGTTTATAATGTGGAATGAGACGTCACGTGATCGTGATCTCTTAACTGATTGATCAACTGATCCAACATCAATATTTTCATTTTACTTCCAAAGCTGTGGATAGTTACTGATTCTTGCTGTCTGGTAGTGTTATGTGTAAAACTTCAAAGTTTTAATTACATTTAGATATTTCTTTGATGAAAATTCAAAAATCTGCACACGTCAGTAGGACTGTCTTTGTTAGTCTTTCCATAATATTAATATTCTACAAGGGTTTTTATCACAAAATCTTCAAATTAGCTTGATTTTGTCATGATTAGAATTCAAGTTTCTTAAATGGAAAGTCTGCCAATATATATATATATATATATATATATATATATATATATATATATATATATATATATATATATATATAGTCAGATTTTTTTCTCGGCAATGCCTCGTTTGAGCTGACAAATCCGACCACTCGATCGGACTACCAAATCTCGACCTCTAATTCGTAATAGACTCTCTCTCTCTCTCTCTCTCTCTCTCTCATATATATATATATATATATATATATATATATATATATATATATATATATATATATATATATATATAATATATATATATATATATATAAAGACTTATTGACGCTTCTATACATGTAGTATATATTATAGTCATAAGCAGGTTAAAATGTTTATTTGTTGTATGTATCTTTGTGCGTTTTATATTGGTCTATTGGGGGTGTCCGAGTATTTAGTTATAAGGCTTATTCTAAAGCTTAAAGTTTTTCAAAGAAAAAATTAAAACGGTGCTGATCTAATTAATGATGTTCCTAATGAAGATTGCTACATTTGGTTCAGCGGCAAAAGCTCAAATAAACACAGAAATACAGTTATTTCTCAGCGAGATGTGGCATGTGGGATCTAATAGTAGAACATGGTTACGTCATAAAAAAGCGGGTCATTTTAACACAATTTACAAAACGGTGAAATCTGATAAATTAAACAAAGAATTTCATTAAATTTTTAATTTGTGACTTAGTAAGGGCCCGGATACATAACGCCATTGTAAATACATCTGGATATTAATGACAGACAATTAATTTGTCAGGTTTCAACTTCGATACATTAATCGAATTCTTTTACATCCGTGCGCCTGCTCCAAGCTCATACTAATCATCGTTAAACATTGACCAACCGGTTAGAGGATTCCGTTCATTTACAGCTAAAAGGAATGAAATTTTAGAAAATGAATCTCACGGATCGTGATAAGAAGCTATCTTTTTTAAAAAAAAAACACACATACACACACACACACACACACACACACACACACACACACACATATATATATATATATTTAATTTTAGAAAAAAAAATTCTTAACAGTTAATGCAGCTTTAAAACCTGAGGCGTCCCACCGATGTGGGTTTGGGTTCTAACCTAGTTAACCGACAGTTAGGAAAAGTTTTTCTTTGTCGCCTTTACCAATGTTTTTTTTTTTTATTAACGTCTCACCTTTTAAAACACAAATGAATACACATACCGGTTGACTTGGTACCAGTATCATAGACTGATAGGTCTGTTATGATTGTCTGTGACAATGTAGGCGAGTGCGTTAGCAATCTAAAAGTCTCTATAAGTGGGCACTAACACAGTGCAAAATCAGAAACACTTGTACCCTCACACTCAATACAATGAGAAAATTGTCACGTGACGTTAAACTGCAAAATTGATGATTTTACATAAAACAACATTCGATTAACAAACCAACTTTTAGTCTGTTTAACTATGTCAGAGAGAGAGAGAGAGAGAGAGAGAGAGAGAGAGAGAGAGAGTCAAGTTTTTCTGAAATGATAGATATGGAAGTTGGCATTAAAATGCAAGTTGATATTCTATGGCAAAAGATAAGACCCTCAACCTGCTTATTTACATAATATTTTTTTTGGTTTCAGATTTATCAAAAAATGAATTTCAACTTTTAAGACTAAATACGATCAAATCTAAAAAATGAAGACAAATATACAAGACCCAGAAACACAATGTGGAGCGGGGTCATGTCATCCAAAGCCGTTACAGATTTGTACAAACGTTTTGATGTTCACATTACTCTACAGCTTCTCAGGGATATTCACATCTACAAACAGTATATACTTAAGCTCACAGATTACTACTTTAGAAAAATATTTTGGATTTACAAGTTCACAGACTGGTTTTCTAATGAGTTGCAACGACATTGGCTTTCTCATGACAACACTTTTCATAAGCTACCAAGCCCGAAAAGTGCACATACCACGTGTTTTGTCACTAGGGGGCATTGTATTTGGCATTTCCGGAATCATTTGCTCATTTGCATATTTCATGTCACCGTTAGCAAATCGACCAGTTCCAGACGTTACAATGAATGATACAAATAATGAAGGAGACAATTTTGCAGTGCAAGGGGGTCATATATGTCATTTAGACGGTGGAAATATTTCTCTACATAAATGTCTTGGGGAGAATTTTAAAGAAACTAAAATAGGACTTGCAACAGAATTTACTCCTGTTGCCATGACAATCTTTGCCATTGGACTAATCATACAAGGAGTTTGTAAATCACCAAGGCAACCATTTGTAACAACATACATCGATGATAATGTGGTTAAAACTCAGACTGCATTTTATATGGGTATGTACTTATGTTTTATTCAATTTTTTAAATTAAATTTTATTTATTTATTCATTTATATATTTATTTATTTATTTATTTGATTATTATTTATCTTCATAAAAATTTTAAAAAATAACACTAGACAGTCTTTTAAAAATTTAAAAGGAATTTTAAGTGGATGATTTACCGAATCCTTTCTAAATATTGCAGTGAAACCGGGGCCTGGATATTTAATCCAGTGTCTGTCCAAAGTAGGGTATTTTAGATTTTCCATTGTATTTCTCTGTTCAATTTCCGGTTTTTTTTTCTTGGTAACGTTGACTATTGTCAACTACACGTATTTCAATTTTAAATCCATTTTTAATTAAATTTTTGGACCTCAGTTGCCAAGTGGTCTAAAAAAAAAACGTGCTTACGCATTACACTGCTATGTATCGCTTAGGTTCTGAGCAGATCCCAGAGCAAGAAAACATTCCACTTCACACTTTCCTTCTTTTATTTTTTGTAAAGCAATAAAATAGTGCTTCATGCTAACTATTGGTGCCAGTCAGTTTAAAAAGTGACCCAACCATGTAAGTTAATAATTGAATTGACCATCAACACGCAATATTTATTGTTCATTTGTATCAGCAATGAAAATATGTTTTACCATATTGAAAAAAAAAGTTTGATCTGTGACCCGAATGTTTCAATGTCTTCTTACAGGTTTGTCATTTGCTTTGTTGATATTTGGACCAGCCATTGGTTATGGTATAGGTGGATTCTTCAGCAAAACATATGTCACTTTAGAAGGTAATTAAATATTGAATCCGATTATCATCATTGTTCATTAAGTGATAACCGAAATAGACGCTGCACATAATTATTTCGCGACAATTTTTGCTTTTAAACAAATGGAATTGCTAGATTTGTAACAGCAATATTTTGTTATTTCCAAGTATGGCTTACATAGATATTTTCTCGCCAACTCACCCAAACTAAAATTTTGGACAGCTTGTGCTAAATTTTCAACACATATGATGAAACCATTTGAAATGGCTTACTTTTCTTCCTCGGAAATGGAATTCCCCAGCGTACCGCGTGGGACCTTATAGCGTTTGTACAGGACAATTATTTCTACTGGCAATGGAATCGTGACCCAGTGCCGTGTCCTTAGAGTGATAGTGGTCACAGGCACACCATAGATCACATCGTCTAGAAACGCCAAAGTTTGAATTTGGCTTGGTTATTCAGATCTGGTCTTCAGGTTTTCTACAAAATTACAAAACTGACCGCCTTGATTGAAGTAAAATAATTTGACCCTGGCATAAACACCGAGTTACTCTGTTCCATTTCATTCCTTCAGATCATTTTGTTATCATGAGAGCTATTTAAGAAATAACTTGTGTTCTTGACAAGTTTATTGAATCATAACCTAAAAACGGTGTGTACACTTCATAATGAGCGTAGCATAACACTTAGACTAAAACATAAAACAATATTTTGTTTCGTTTTTTGTACAATCAAAATCAAATTTTCTTGGCGTTGGAACTATCAACAAATAATTGTAGCCAATGAAATGGGACGAGGCATAAACCACGCCCCTAACGTTAAGCATTGCTTTCGGGTTGCGACGCTTATTGGAGTTTAACACAAAAACGATCGCTTGAGTTAACGTTACTTTTGTATTGCTGTGTGATATAACCGAATTTAGAAATTGAATTATTCTGCGATAATTAATTTTGACATCCGATATTAGGATCTAATCAGCTTGTCGTTACCTTACCAAGAGCCGTTATTAAAACATATTGCTTTATCATCAATTCCTATGTTGGTTTATTTTAGCTGTTGATATTGGTCCAAATGATCCACGATGGATTGGAGCCTGGTGGCTTGGATTTGTAGTGTTTGGAGGAGCAGCTGTTGTATCAGGGATCC
>CM056610.1:4534173-4741673 GCA_029721355.1 Tegillarca granosa | reverse complement strand
TATTATTATTATTATTATCATCACTATTATTATTATCATTATTATTATCATTATTATTATTATTATTATTATTATTATTATTATTATTATTATTATTATTATTATTATTATGAAACTCATCAATAATTTTTACGTGTTGCTTTATTTATTTTATTTTAGGTATTGTAGCTATACTGGCTGCCGCTCTTGGTGGTTTTCTCGGGGGATGTATAACGTCAAAACTCAAATTGTCTCCCTTGGGTTGTCTGAAGTTTGTGTTTATAATTAATGTAATTGGACTACTGACAGGATTGCTGTTTTATGTATTTGGGTGTCCGAACCCGGAAATTTCGGGTTTCAGCGGGTAAGGCAACTTAACAATTACCTTTAATTTCTCAAATTTCTCAAATTCAAAAATACCTCAAATTTTTAATTTGCATTTAAGAGATGGACGATCTAGAAAATAGCAGAACATGTCATAAAGCAAGCCCAAAAAGATGATTTAATTTAAATCTAAAATGAAACAATCGAAAACCAAACCGTCAAATTTTTATAGCACGCTTTCACTTCATCGCGGTGACGATTAAGGTACAAGTGTGATATTACTATCATGTGTAATAATGTCCTATACCTGTATATTTTAATGACTTTCTTCTTATTCATCTTTAGGTAAAACATCTCAAACAGAATAGTTGTGAATGTGAGTTGAGTTGAATAATGGTGTTTAACGTCTCAGTCAAGAATATTTCACTTATATCGCCAGCTATAGGAAAAAGTGCAGAAATTTTGCCTGTGCGTTGCGCTGATGTATGGCAAGCAAATTGCACAATAATTCGAGAAACCTACATTTACGCCGTAAAACCTAGTTTTGCGGTCGTAAAACCTACTTTAACGATCGTAAAACCAGGTTTTGCGCCGTAAATCCTACTTTTGCGATCGCAAAACCTAGTTTTACGAATTATTGTGCAATTTACGCCGTAAAACTAGGTTTTACGACCGTAAAGTCAGGTTTTCAAGTTGAAATGCATTTGCGTTCGTAAATGTTAATTTACGGTGCAAAACCAGGTTTTACCACAATTATTGTGCATTTTTAAAGAAAATACATTTACGACCGTTAATAAAATTCACGATCGTAAAACCTGGTTTTACGAACATCAAATAAGTTAGCCAATGAGATTGCTCGTTACAAATGGCTTCGTGGCGCGCTAATTGATGTGTTGTTCAAAAATTAACAAAAATTGAGAGTGCATGTGCGTGTTTGTTATGACTTAAAAAAAAAACAGGAAGATAAGTAGAATATTTAAGACATTATTAATTTATGTTTTAATAACAGTACAATTAAAACTTCATTCAATATTTATTAACAAACAAATCGATCAAGAAGCAAAAAAGATTAAATACAATTAAAGATACATCACACTTCTGACACTTCTTATTCATTTTCGAAAGCTATGCTTTATTAAAAGTTTATTAAAAATGCACAATTCAAAATATAAAATGTGTGATATACTTAAACTTATTTACGAGTTTGGTTTGTAGGGGTGGATACGACGTGTTTTTTTCTCCAAATTCTGAACGCATAATATGATATGGCGTTTTTAATAATACTTTTTTTACGGATTGTAATAAAAGAAATATTATTATTTAAAAGTTTTTATGTTGATGGATCAGTAAAAAATTAAACTATTTGACTGATTACCATCTTAATACTTTGTAGTTGTATTTTTAATTTTTGAAATAAATAAATAAATAAATAAATAAATAAATAAATAAATAAAAATAGGATATAAAATAAAAAAAAATAAAATAAAATAAAATAAAATAAAATAAAATAAAATAAAATAAAATAAAATAAAATAAAATTAAATAAAATAAAATAATGAAATGAAATGAAATGAAATGAAGTATATATAGCTTTAAATTGAACCTAGTGAACACGAATATTCTTTCCCTTGTAACAACAAACTTGAATTGTTAGAAATAGTATTATTATTATTATCATTATTATAATTTGGCTCAATCGGGTAAACTCGATGGGAATTGTAAGAATTTCAGAGATTTCGGCAAATCATTTTAGCACTAAAATTTATTAATCATTTATTTTTATTGACTTTACGATATACAGTAGAGAAAATGTAGCAGTAAAATAGTTTATTAATGTGCCATATATCTAATTTAATGATATTTAATTTAAAAGTATTTACAAATAAATACATTAAAAAAGTGACACCCTGCCTAAAACACATACGAGACACAATTTGATTCACAATTATTGATTTAAATACAACGTCGAAAATAGAGAAAATTTAAAAATAAATATTTTACGACTTTTAAACATAAAATTAAAAGTTTTAGCTGAAAGAGATTGTGCAATAGATTAGCATAGAAATTCTACTGGCATTCCTATTTTCTGTTAAAGCAATGATAAAAAATTACTTATCCGAAAAATGAATCACTAACAAGGTCCTTCATCATGTAACTCACAAGAACAGGTCAATATTAATAAAAAGAAGTGTTTAAAATTTTGATATAACATGTCAGGTGTTAAGCTTGTATATAAATTCGAATGCATGGCTTCTTCGATATTATGGCAGACTCGGCGCTAGATGAGGACATATTCACGTATCTACTTGTGCCGTAGAACAATACAGATTAATTGGGGACAATAACATAATTTACTAGTATTAACTAATATTTACCGATGTCAAATTATTATCATTATTATTTCCTTTTGTCTTAAGATTCCACGTTATTGCATTTATTAATGCTGTACAATATCTTTATAATATGATAATATCTTTAATTCACACGAATGAACAATGTTATATTTTACCCAAATAATTTAAAAAAATATATTTTTATTATATTTTTAATACTTTAAAGTAGTTAATAGGTAATATTTATACAACCCGGCAGTGATTTTTAAACGGTTTTAATGTCGCTGATACAACCCAGTCAGAGATATGTAATATTCTATAATATATTATTACACAAACCCTAATACTAATAATTTTTATGGCCGTATTCGATTTTTTTAAAAATTGCTTTATTTAGAAAATTTGTATATTATTCAATACATCGAATAATGATTTTGATCTTATATTGTTGACACATGCACTTTATCCAATCAAATAAGGGGTTACATGGCATTAAAAACTATTAATCAATCAGATAACGTAAATGTTAAAACTGTGCACAAGTATTAAGTAAATCTATCATTTACGACGTAAAACTTGGTTTTGCGACTGATATTTAAAATTATCGATCGTAAAAGTAGGTTTTACGGTGTTCATACATGTTATGATACCGTAAAACTTAGTTTTACCACGCAAATTGCACAAAAAATAAAAAAAATGCATTTGCGATCGCAAAACCTAGTTTTACGATCGTAAAACCTACATTTACGGTCGTAAAACCTAGTTTTACGGCGTAAATTGCACAATAATTCGTTAAACTAGGTTTTGCGATCGCAAAAGTAGGTTTTACGGTGCAAAACCTTGTTTTACGACCGTAAAAGTAGGTTTTACGACCGCAAAACTAGGTTTTACGGCGTAAATGTAGGTTTCTCGAATTATTGTGCAATTTGCTTGCCATACTGATGGCATTATACAACAGGTTTCTTTATACTGCCACGCCTACCGTGAAACGAGACCTCGTTTATTTTGAGTTCCCATCCGAAAAAGCCGTGACTTCCATTTCGTAATGCCGAGTGCTTGGCGAAAGAACAGCCACTACCCACTTTCAAGTCTTGGTCAGACCCTATATATTTCAATGACTTTTTTCTTCTTCTTCTTTAGGTCCGACATCTCTAACATAACGTGTATGAGTAATTGTGAATGTGATGACACAGATTATTTCGTTGTATGTGGGTCAGATGGTCGAAATTATTTTTCACCATGCCATGCTGGATGTACTGGTCAAATTAATAAGGTACTGTTCATACTTGTAACAACCACATGTACCAATAAAGAACTTGGAATTCAGGCCCAAGTTTCACAATCATTCCTTAACTAAGATTTTCCTTTACTTAAATTTAGGAAAATTGAAATCTAAATAATTCTTTTTACTGTTAAGATATTCAAGAATTTTATGTTGTTGTTTTAAAGATCACTACAAGCCGATAACACCAGAACTTAATTTTGTCTAAAATGCTTAATTGAGATTTCAAAAAAGGTTGGCAAAATTTGTAAAATACATGTCAAGGAAAATTTTTAGTTAAGAAATGTTTGTGAAACTAGGCAATGACCTGCAATGGAATAATTAGTGGTTCATAAATGAATGGAAGTATGAATGGATGGACGGATGGATAGATAAAGAATGTGTGGATGAAGAATAAATGGATGGGTAGCAGATCAATTGATTGGATAGGTGGCAGATGAATGGATGGATATAGTGAACGAGCGAGTAAATTAGTGAGTGATTAGAAGTACGTGCAATTCCGTTAAACTATACGTATTTGAATTATTCGATCAATATAGAAGCATTTTGAAAACAGATGTATTATTTAGCACAATATGAGGTTTTTCGCGCACCAAATGATGTTCTATTCGCGAAGAATCGCTTACGTATTTGTTTTTCCTTAAAAGGACTTTATTTTCTTATTTTTGACGTTTCGTATTTTTCGGGGGAAAAACGTTATATAGGGTATTGATCACGTGGTACAATGGCTTATATCTCTCGAATAAAACCACAATATAAAGACTAAGTGCCTCTAAGTACAGCATGAAAAGTTTTATAATGGATACGTTGAAAAATTTCATGGATACATGCAACATCCGCGTCAAGACGAGGAAGTATTTTGTTTAATAAAACTGGCTCTGTGAAGAACACGTGGCATTGAAGGGAATTCCCAGTTGTATATTTATCACTTCCTTTTTTCTTTTTATGGTTTTAGCTGTATGTGAACTGTAGCTGTATAAACAACGGCGGATCATCATATCCAGGACTATGTAGACCAAACTGTACAATGTTGTATCCATTTATAGGGCTAATGCTTGTAACCGGATTTCTATCTACAATATCGGCCATGCCGTTTATCATTTTCATAATTAGGTAATGCACTTTACAATCTTCTCGTTACTTAGACGCCCCCTAGCACTATATTTATTGGTATTACAAAGGATGAGATCAAATGAAATCTTACTATTTTGATTGCTTTAAGAACGCCACTGTATAATAATTTCCCTTAAAAACAAAAACCTAGAAGAATCGTTAGGGAATCTGTAAAGATTATCTAAAACTACAAATTTATGACAAATGACGTCTTAAGTACATCCTACTTGACGTTTTGGAATGAATGCTTTATTACTAATTGTGGGAGGGAAAAAAAAGGAATTTGTAATAAAAATATGTAGTTGGTAGTCGCCAACGCAATAAAAAAAAGAGTCGAGTAATGATGTTTTACGCTCTAGTCAGATTCTTTTTATATTCATATCGAGTCTCTATACAGTTCTGTATAGTCGAGAAAACTGGAGTGCCAGAGAAAATCGCCGACCTTTTAAAGAGGTAATTAAAAGGACACATTTCGAATTAAGTGATGGCAACGGCCGAATAAGAAGTGGAGGAATAGTGTTTCACACCCAAATCAAGATTCTTTCAGTTATATTGAGACGGTCGGTTTTAGGATGGTGGAGAAAACCAGAGTTCCCGGAAAGAAATAACCCGACCTTCGACAAACGAATTGACAAACATTCTAACACTAAGATCTTCCCAAGCTGGCTTCGAACCTAGGCTTCGAGAAACTCTGCGATCTCTAAGCACTTTCTTTTTAGACCACTTGGCCACCGATGCCCGCGGACAAGACAAAACCGGAAAATTCTCTAAAAGGTCTTTTAAATATAAAGCATTTATGCTACAAACAAATTTCAATTGACACTCTGTTTAGATGTTTGATCAGTAAAGTTTATCGATTTATGACCATTATTTTTATTATTTTTCAGAGCTGTAACGGATAAGGACAAATCGTTAGCTATTGGTGTTTCGACGTTTCTTCAAACTTTGCTAGGTAAAAGTAAAAAGGGATTTTGTACTATACAGATTAAAAAATATTGTTTTAAAAATGAAAGAATTGGATATTTGTTAAATTGTACAATTTGCGTATTTCTCAAATGATGATACGTGTGTAAAATGTAGAATGGCGTCGTCATGTCATTGACATCATATTTGTGTCATGTGTTTCTTTGGAATTGTTACAAAATAATGCTTTCAAAAGTAGCATAAGACAAATCGTATTCATATCAGTGCAATTTTTTAAAAACTTTTTAGGCTATTAAATTGTAAAATGGGCTTATATATATATATATATATATATATATATATATATATATATATATATATATATATATATATATATATATATATAGTTTAAACATATTTTATTTATCATATCAAAAATTACATGTTGAAGAGTAAACAATATGAAATATAGGGTGACAAATGGGATTCAGTAACAAGTGTTGAAAGCTTATGACTGTATTCTAGAAATATTAAATATGAATTAACTTTTCAAATGCGCAATTCAAATAGAAAATATACCAAACATAACATCGTTAACTTTGTTGCATCCAGGAAAAATATATCTATGTATATATTATATATATTTACTTAATATATATATGGCAAAAATTTAAATGTTTTTATTTTAAATATTCCAACAAAATAGCGTGTTTAAGGATTCATTTCAAATGTCAGGTTTTTTTTTCGTTGATTAATCAATAATTATACACTTGATATCAAATGTCTCACAAACATGATAATTTTGTTGTTTTCGTTAAAAATTCAAATTGCTGATTAATTATGCGCGAAGAGTATTAGCCATAGTAATTCTATATGTTGTTAAGATGACGTTAATGACTATGTATATGGAATCAGTTCATTGTCTTAAAAATAAGAGTAGTCGATATATATATATATAACTGTATTCGGGTATTAGATTTTGCACACGTCACCTAATTCGCTTCTTAACTAACCCATAAAAATCAAAATCAATTATACACAAATGTTTATAGTGCGTGAATTAATTCTGATCCGCTTTCTTCTAGCGAACATTTTATGTAGTTTTAGTGCTGTTGACCTTTTTTCTATTGTATGAACCCGTTCCGAATGGAATATAAAGTTCCGAATAGAATTGAATATAAAGTGTGCATGTTAGCTATAAATTTAAGATAATTCTGTCTAGTCATTCTGTTGTTATTTAAAAGTGCATATGAGCTTAAAAAGTACTCATTTATTGCACAAATTAAAAAAACGGGGCTGTTAATGGCAATATCATGTAAATTTTTGTATTTTTATTACTAATAAAAAAAAAGTTTTATATAATAATATATTATCAAATTGCACCTTTTAAATATAAAATTTAAAATTTGAAAAGGTTTTTTGAAAGTAAAGTATGTATCATTGTCATTGCTATCGTCCGAAACTATAATTTGCAAGGTATCGTGAAATTATGCAATACGTCATAATAAATTGATACAGGATTTAACGTCAAGTGCAGATAGATTGCATACATGCATAAAATGAAATAATTAATGCCCTGACTCTAATTTATCACCTTCTCGTAAAGAAGTATATTTTAATTAATTATTATTTTTATGTCAAACTTAGACAATTTGATCATATTATTAAGATATTTTTTAAAATTTTTTATTAAAAAGTTTTCTAAAAAGGTTTTTTTTTTAATTTCAGGATTTTTTCCTGGTCCAATTATTGTAGGAAAAATTGTAGATTCAACTTGTGTTTTGTGGACATCATCGTGTTCGAAACAAGGCGCATGCGCATTACATGACAATGACCAGCTTCGTATAAAAATCAGTACAATAATCGCCGTTGCAAAGAGTTTGACATTAATTCTGACCGTGTTAATATATTGGTTCTCAAGGCATAAAACAGACTGGAGCGTTGAAGTCGGCATTGGATCTCACAAACATGCCGAGACAGAGAGGTTTTTGGATAAAGAGACAGAAATGAAGGAATTGGAACAAATGTCCAGAGAAACGTCTTTAAAACTGAAGGACATTGAGCATGACGAATTGAAAACATTCGGATCACATAAGTGAAAATGTTGCTTTTTCCCCTCATTTTAGGGATTTCAAAGGGTCTGTGAAATCCATCTAGAATATGTGTTTTTATTTTCTATTCTAATCCTGTAAATTCTTTAACTAAAGACAAATATTCTTCAAAGGTCCAACAAATTGGTCAGTAATGGATCAAATTCGTAAAACTCTAGGGAATTAAATAAAAACAAAAACAAAAAAAATGTTTTACAGAGCTTCCAAATGATCTTCCAAAGTATCTTAAGGAACTTAATCTCCCTCGATCTTATTAGGGGGTCTTGTTGGCCAAGTGGTCTTAAACACATCCTTACTGATCGCAATGCCTCTCACCGCCGAATTTCTAATTTCACTCGAACAAATCCTAGTGCGAGTTTGTCGGATCCCTTGCCGAAAAACTTTTTTCCCGGACATTCATAACTGACCGCCTCCATATCAGTAAAGAAAATCTTGACTTGGACGTTAAACACCATTAATCTCAGTACTAAGGTCATGTATTTTAATAGGTTGTTATGCATTCAATATATTACCGGCATTTGTGTGTTGTATATTCTAGAATGATCATAACGAAAAGAAAGTATTTAGCATTAGTGAAGGGTCGTATCTCTTCTAATTTTTTTTTTGTTAGTATTATCTCTCGGAATTAATTGAAACTCAAACAAATCATTTGCGTGTATTCGTTACTTTTTGTAAGTTAGTTTGTTAATCAGCTAGTTGATCAATTGTTATTGGTTGGTTATTTGGTCGGTTAGTCTATTTTTAACCCCCCCCCCCCCTTTTTTTTTTTTTTTTTTTTTTTTTTTTTTTTTTTTTTTTTTTTTTTTTTTGTGGTTGGCCAGTTTATGATTTGAATGGTTGATTGGTAAGTTGGTAAGTAATCTCGTTGATTGTTGTTTGGTTGATTGGTTGGTAACCGATTTGGCTGCTTGGTTGTTTCTTTATCTAATGTTACATTATGTGTACATGTATGCTGTTATGTATTTGTCAAACAGGAACTTATGATGCCAAAAATATATATATATAATATAATGATAGTAATAAAAATTGAATGTTGTCTCCATTTCTCAAATAAGAATTGTAACAAGTTGACTGGAACTAACAAATTTAGTAATTTAGTTTTTTGTGTCGCCTGACTAGGCGACATATAGGGATTACTTTCGTCGGCGGCGTCGTCGTCGTCATCGGCGTCTGCGGCGTCTGGATTTCCTTGTCCGGAGCATAACATTGGTGTTGTACGTTCAAATGACTCCAAACTTGGTGTGCATGTTTCTGGCAATGACTCAAAGTGCAGTGCACAAGAACCGCAACTCTATCTTTTTCCGTTTTTGAATTATTTCCCTTTGATTGATTTTTATAGAGCATTTCTTGTCCGGAGCATAACTTTGGTGTAGTATGTTCAAATGACTCCAAACTTGGTGTACATGTTTCTGGCAATGACTCGAAGTGCAGTGCACAAGAACCACAACTCTATCTTGTTCCGTGTTTGAATTATTTCCCTTTGATTGATTTTTATGCAGTGTCAGGCGACACATCTGTTTCAAAGAAACATATCTAGTTTCTAAAAGGGTTTTTACCTATTATAAATTCATATTTATGGAATATTTTATAGTCCAAAATAAATGAAGAACGCATGGAATATTGTTGTGAAGGATATGTAAGGGCTAGACACAAAGGGGAGTTAACCATGACTTTTATACTTGCAATAATTTTATATGGGGCCATAATATTATCAATTTTGCTAACCTTGTAAATGCTATATATATGTAAATTTTAATAAAACTTATTCAATTTCCACAAAATAATGAGTTGTTTATGTTTTTCTAAACTTTAAAGACAAAATTCATCTATAATTACATATTGTGTTTGGGGACTTTTGCTGCTAGTAGCCAAATCGGTTTCATGGGCTAAATCATTTCAGCGTGTAAATCTTTCAAAAATGTCACCCAGATACATAAAGCTCACACGTATACATGCATCGTGTTGTATATGTTGCCATATAAACATAGCGCTGGACGCTAAAGCAGATCCCGGGTTACAGGACAAGATACGTCGGTGGGCCAAAATGTAATTATTTCATCATGGCCTTGCATGTAACATCGAATTATAAAGCAAGAACATAAACATCTTGACCGAGCTTTGTCATTGCTGGTAAATTTTTCGGTGATTTTTTCAGGGCACTCCGGATTTTTCACGATTTCAGAACTAACGGCCTCAGTATAAGTGATCATTTTATTGTACAAAGCATAAACTGCTACTACAATACTTCAAACTTATCCGGTTTAAGAAATAAAGACCCGCGGATCGCAAGCATTTGACCACACCGCAGGAAAGTGAGGACTAAGGTTAATTGATTTAGGGTTTACGTCCCGGTCAAGAATATTTAACTTATATGGAGACATCACCAGCTATAGGTGAAGTGGCAGAAATTTTTACCTTTGCAGTGCGCTCAAGGCGATTAGCAGGAGAAATCACGAAAATTTATTTTATATTCTTTTATATATTTATTTTATTTTGATTTGTTTTATTTATTTATTTATTTATTTATTTATTTATTTTTATTTATTTATTTATTTATTTATTTATTTATTTATTTATCACTGAACCATTGACTGTTCGAATAAAAACCGTTGATTCAATATAACTATATATACTTTTACAGGTAATTTTATATATTTATGTAATACACTGTATATAAGAGTATTAATTTTTTTCAATACCAACATAAACTTTTTGTTCTGACTTACATGTATAGGTGGAAAATTAAAACGATTTTTCAAACATAACTATGTATAAAGAGAGACGCCAAAAGAATAATCTTGATGACGTCACAGATAATTCGTCATTAAAGCCTCAAAATCTGACTGAATTAACACATAGCTGAAATTATTCGCAGGTTCAAGTACGTAGTGTCATTAATCTCGATACAAGGTTGTTTTTTTTTTTCGTCTGCTTTAAGTGGGGTCCATCTGACGTAAAAATCTACTCTCGATTTCCGACAACTTCTGGTATTATCTTGTCAAACTGTGGTGCCGTTATATGACATATATATACCAACACACACACACACACACACACACACACACACACACACACACACACACACACACACACATCTATATATATATATATATATAAAGTTCTTTATATAACAAAAATTACATGTGTATATGCATCATTTTACATAGGTTACCATAGAACGCAACGCAACCCCGGGATACAGAACATGATACATCGATGGGCCAAAACGTCATTATTGACTGTAGTCATTTCATGCCTTTTCCCCTTTTTTAAAGGGGGTTCTACTGACGTAAGAATCTTCTTTCGATGTCGAATACGACAACGCAAAACGTTACCCGTTTTCATTGCGATTTTTTAAAATACATTTTGACAAAATAATTGTTTGATAGAAATACAGCTGTATTAAGTTTTCTTAATGCGTGTTTGCGATTTTTTGGAGGTGAACGAATGTAACCCATAGTATACAGCTTGACGTCACGGAGGAACCGGTTTAAGTCTATATAATGACGTTAAAGATTTTATATCCTCGGACTTAATGGAGATCACGGTATATTTTCAATTTCCACGTGATGCTTAAGAGGCATTATAAGAACGGTTTTTATATTATTTGAACTTTGAAGCTGTGATATTCTAAACATTCTTTTTAAAATGCATAATAAGTTTTTGAAGATTTAAAAACCATTGACAAATTCCCTGACAAAAAGATGGTTGTGAACCAGATCAAGCTATCTTATCGCTAATTTTAAAAAAAGAGCTCTAAATGTCCGCTAGTGCAAGGCAGGCCATTATGCACACTCGCACTGCTTACGCATACACGAAATTAATTCTTAGATTTTAATAATCGGGCTCTCGTCGCGAATACCAGAAAAATTGCCGATGCGACGTTAAACAACACTACGATTAACCAGCCTATAGCTTATTAGGTAAAACTTTTGGGGCACATCTTTTTTAATTTTAATTTTATTAAGATCTCAATGATGTTTTTAAGAGATGTCTTTGTTTTTTAACATGTGTTCGAGTGTCTCGTAAGTCTTTGATGTTTTATTAACACCATTAAATGTTTTTGACTCACTGTGATGTATGCTGGAATGTGATAATTGTATGATATATATGTGACACTAAAAGTTGCCTTGAAGACGAGTAGTCAAAATGTGCTTGTAAACATATTATAGCGCTCTTCCTCGCCTTGGCTCGAATCCAATCGAGACATGCATATTTGTGAGAAAGCTTGCCGAAGGGTCGTGGTTTTTTTCACTCCGGGTTCCTCCACAATCCCTGAACCAACGGGAATAATAACTCCATTACTTTTTTCTCTTTACTTAAACTATTTATTGTGTAATCCTATAGTAAATTTTCATAAGCATATCGTGGTCTTATTTTTGAATAATTTAATTTTTTTTTAATTGCAAATTTATGATATGAAAAGGGTATCATTTCGCGTTGATCTTATCAAGATCTGAGAAAATAGGCCTTGTATCACCGATTTCTATCGAAATATAATTCTTAAGAATAGTGACTGATTACATAATTAGATTAGATCGTCACCATACGGGTGTTTTTGTATAAAGAACAAGTATTAAGTATAACTCGAAGGGCGCCGATTGATGACGTCACAATCATAAACCGTGATTTGAAATTAAATTTCTTTTATCGCTCCGTCGCGTTATGGTCAATTATAATTCCGTTAATCGTTAAAAGTAGAGTCAATATTTATCTGCTTGCTTTCATTGCATAAGCCACATGGGGTAATAAATCGGGCATATAATTATTATAGCATTGTTACCGTTATTAGAAATATCTTGACTAGAAAACTATAAATTATCCATATTGATTCCTCGGGGCAGTGTTTTGACACGGTAACTATTATCTGTGCTTTCAATAGCCAATTTTAAATATTCGTTATCTCCATTTGGAACAAATAAATAAAAATCTGGACTATTATACGGAAGACTTTCTTACAGTTAAAGAGGTTGTAGTTTTTGCAAGTCAAGTTTAGGCGAAACAAACTGTTTAGAAATTGTGGAAAAAAATATCCCTGTGTTTTGGAAAATAATATGACAAAGAAATGATAAAGAAATAATAATGGTAAGTTAATGTGTGTGTGTGTGTGTGTGTGTGTGTGTGTGTGTGTGTGTGTGGAAAATAATAACATCAATCGATGGTTCATAATTAGGTCAATATAAGTAATTACCGTGTATAAAAAAAAAACAAAATATGCGAAACTATCGAAGATTAAAAAAAATGATTGTTATTGTGTTGTAAAATCAATGAAAACTTAAGAAAAACAGAACCGTAATTTATATATATATATAATGTTTATCAATTGGTTAAATAATGCCTTTCTGAAAAATTTTTAATACTTGTGTATCTGTTTTGGTTTCATTTGTTATAAAATAAGTGCTATCGTTGAGTTCTCCAAAAATCTACACCATACCACTTGATGCGGTTGGCTAAATTTTGCTTTACGTCACATCAGCAGTTTATTCAACTGTTAGTGACGGGACTTGTTTATCTTTTTACCTCGAGGATTAATTATAGAGAGACATTATTTCTGATCAGATTTTTGCACTTATGGAGACTTTAGTGTGCTAGTTCCTTCGTCGTAGATAAACATTACAGCATGTTCAACCAACCTGTAAAATCCTTTTCACTGGAGATCTACCGAGATGGAACCCATAGCGGTGGGACAACTTGGGTGTGAAGGAAACGAACAGTCGCCAGTCGCAATTTGTAATTTTTTTTTTATATTTTGTTGGCTTGCTATCATCACAAAACAAAAACTAAAGAAATGGCACCACATGAACTGGAGTTTGTAGGCTCGAACCCCAGTCTAGTTATACATAAGACTAAATTTTACGATTCTTCTTCCCAGCCTGGCGGTCGGCATTCAGAGGACATTGTATATATTTGTTCAAACGATCAGGATAATGTTAGTGGCCAAGTGGTATGCTTGTTTATCGCATACTGATTTGTTGACCACCACAACAAAATGCCGTCGAGTACGCTTGTACAAAATGAACCACAATACAAACTCGCACAACTTATACACAAAAGAACTTGTTTATTGTTTAATCCTTAGAGATTTATTATTTTGCTCTCGTCGCAAATTGCTGAAAAATGGCTAATTCTACGTTAAACAACATCGCAGCCAACCAACGAGTATATGAAATAGTTTGGATTTGAACAGGAATAAAACAATTGTATATTATATATATATATATATATATATATATATATATATATATATATATGTATGTATATATATATATAAAAGATACATAAAATACACAATTTAGTTCATAAGAACCTTCTCGTTCTGATGTTGCATCTTCAAGAAGAAATATGCGCCCAGGGAACAACTTCAGTGGAGTAATATAAGTGTTTTATGTAAGATCAAGAGTAGTATATTCAAAAGGACCATACTACTATCAAGATTCATTCATTGTTCTTAAGGGGTATTAATATTGGGTGATTAAGGAAACTGGAGTACCCAGAGAAAACCACTGACCATTTACCTTCGTCAAGAAAACTAACAAATATTCTGAAACTTGGACCATCTGGGCGGTGCGAGGCGTTGTTTTAAATAACCATTCAGTCATTAACGTCCTTCTTCATATAGAAGCTCTATGATTTGTAATCGGGTGCTCAAACAAGCCGGTAAACGAGTCCATTCTCCTAAAGAAATGGGCAAAACAGTGCCACGGGAAAAATACTGTAATGGTTCTAACTATTTCAGGACTGTCTTTAAAAAAATAATTTTCATCAAATAGGGCAAAACTTTATTATCTAGAGTTTTATTGGAGGCGTTCCTCTAACTGGAAATAACGAAATCAAAATGCATGAAAGATCAGCTAGGCGTACCTAGGCCGTACAAGTCCAGCAGGACTGTGGGGCGAAAAAAAAATTGACTAAAAAAGTTTTTGAACAAAAATTATCAAACAAAACAAAAAATACACGGGATTAGCTGAGTTTATAAGTATAATTTCAGCATTTTTAAAATAAAGACTTTTTTGTGGATTAAAACCCCTATCCTGGTAAGAAAAAGACCACAGACAGTCTCCTGAATAACAAAGCTATTCAGAATCCGATTAAATCTGGATTTGTGACCTTTAAGACATTAATTCATATTTTTTTGGCTCGATGAAAATCCCTTGGATCGCCTTATCCCATTGAAGCACAGTTCGAGGCTTACTGAAAAGATGTTATTATCCTATTTGTAAAACTGCCACCATTTAAACAAATTAATACGCTAAAATCAGTACAACAAATTTAATATTGTATGTTAACCTCTTAAATAATATTATCCATATTACAAAGATCCAAACGGAACCCTTCAGATAAATTCAACTTTTTTATAATTTTACCTTAATCTTGTTTATGGTAAAAAAGGGGATAAGAAAAAAGTCCTTTAATTGCACAAAGTCCCCCTTTATAATCAAAGATCGATTCACAAGATCATAAATCAATGCTTTAACCCCCGTTTAACTCCTTATATGGAATCAAACCGAAAATCCCATTTTGTTTATCGGTAATCCTATTTTTCTGTCTAACCCAAAATAAATCATTCGAGTTATATTGATATAAATAAGGTAATAAGAATTATAAGATAGGACGTGTTCGAAGTGTTTACCCGGTTATTATCATGTCTCTTTCACCAAAAAGTCCTTTCACATATGGCTTATTTTTCTCGGATGTCCCAATATGGACTATCATTAAATTGGATGAAAAAGCTGCAATTAGTATGATAAAGGTAAAACTTCTTTTATAATTGAAATTTTACTTATTTATTTATTTATTTATTTATTTATTTATTTATATATCAGTGAAAAGTTGTTCTTGGTGGATTAAAAAATGGTAAATTAAACGTTCTCGACTTGTTTCCTTCAAGTATTGCTCAGTCTACCTATATGGAATCGAAAAAATAATTTAAACAACCGATTCATTGTGGAACCCTCTCCACCTTGATCTAAATGTTTCCAATGCTTCTTGCCGGTTATGTCCATATGAAGGTCAAAATGAAACTCGAAAAAAAACCAACAATGGCTTTAGAAACTTTTTTAGGTAATCCAGTGTTTTATGTGACGTAATATATTTAAATATGCCAATGTCTAAAATGAATTCTTATCGCATCTTCAGACAAATCCATGCATCAAGCGAGGGTCAAAACCGTGACGTTAACAACGCATTATTTCGTGTTAGCTAATAGCAACGTCATAACGTTGTTCAACAACTTGGCTGTTACATCTAGTGTCGTCACATTTTCATGTCATACATATGACCGGTAAAATTTTAATTTAGAAAATCGCGGTTATCTGATTCGGCATATCAATTTAATTTTAAATACAAATATTAGAATTGAAATATGCAAAGTAATCACTTTGACATTATTGGAAACATATTCACTGTAACGCAATATTATAAAAAATGACGTCACCGATTACTCTTAAAATGTGTTGTGTAAAGGTAAAGCGTTAAGCATGTAGATCATGTTGTAGGTTTCAAGTTTATTTGAACTCGCACACCTTATATTCTTGTAATTGTATGTAATTAATACAGTATTACATGTAAATATGACATGCCGTTAAAATGGAATTCCCAAGAGCACCACGTGGTACCTCATAGCGCTTGTGCGGGATAGTTATTTCCTTTGACAATTGAATCGCATAAAGTGATATCTTCCCGTAATAACGACGTTTTCTTTCGGGAAAATTTGACGTAAATGTTATTTATTTCATTCCGCAAAAACGTAAAGAGGTATTGATCACGTGGTACGCTGGCGCGGGGTTCCATTGGTCATTTCACTATTATTCTTGTCCAGTGACCGCTATAACACAGTGTCATCAGATTCAAAATAAACGAGTGCGATTTTGGCTTGACGCATTTCACATAAATATATCGAAAACATCGTCGTTTGTTTGCTTGTTTACTTTTATTATTATTATTTTTTTTTTTTTTTATTATTATTATTAAAAATATTTTGTTATTTACAGAGTGGAAAAGTACCTCCTGAAATGAAAACTGGTAAGTTACTTGTAATCTTATTACAAAAACTTTGTGGAATTCTAGTTAAAGTGTAGTAATAATGATAAAACCACCACACCACACCACCCCAACCCCACCCCATCCCCGTCAAAATTCTTTTACATCATTCTCTTCATTGGAAGGAATTTATGAATCACCTGGCTAATTTATTTTTTACTTCCTGTTATATTGTATGATGATCAAACTTGTTTTTTATTATTATTTATTTATTTATTTATTTATTTATTTATTTGAGAATATCTAATTGATACTGATGTCGACTCTCGGTACCATGACAAATTCATTATTTTCCGACATTTTCAGTTATAAAAGCCACCTTTGACCTATTTGATGCTGATCATGACGGACACATTTCCGTGGAAGAAATCAAAAAGATTTTAGGATCGTTTGGGTTGACGTCAGAGGATGGCAATACTTATGATATTCTTAACACACTAGACACTGATGGTAAGTTAATGATATAAAACAATTCAAACTCAAAATCATCACCATTCTCTTTTAACGTGGTAGCTTGGTTAGCAGAGTGTTGGTTTGGTAAGTGAAAGTTATCACAAGGGGTTCAAATTCCGGCAAGGTCGATACTCAGAACTGAAGCAAATGACTAAAGCCAAATCATCCAATCATCGGTGGGTCCGGGGGCACCAGGGTATCAACTTTAATGATCAATATTAAATAGCACACACACACACACACACACACACACACACACATATATATGTATGCAAAATCGAAAGTTTTAAGAATGTCCTAAGACTTTTTCAGGCACTGAAAATATACACAGGAAACTCAAAATTTTTAGAGATGTTTATTGCTTTAACGGAACAATAATATATTTTGAAACAGCTGTCCGTGTGTCATCAAAAGTTCACCTCGGACATTTAAAAGAAAACCGTAAATATTTACAACCTGACCTTGTTTACAAAACCTATAATAAATAAAAACAGGTCAAGTTAATAACTCATAAAATAACAGATTTAAGCCCTTTACCATATTGTTGTTATAAATAATACCTAATTAATCTCCCGGTTATAATAGTTTTATCACGTGTTTAAAAGCTTTATTAATCCAATAGCAATATTAAATGGCGAGATGGATGGGTGAGGTTTTCATAAACTCAATTGTCACATGCCCGTTTCTTTGTTTTTGTGCTTTAAACGGTATATTGGGTTTCTTGTGTCAAATTAACACATCCCTGATTTGTTACAGATTTCACGTAAGATGTCATAAAGGTACTTTTCCGGATGCAGTCTTGAAAATGGACCAATTCTCACCGACCATCTTATTATTGCCATCAACCACAGAATGACCATATCTGTCTTTTTAAAAAATATTCAATTTATGTTTGTTTTTTTTTTTTCTGCTACTAAAGCCCCGTATTTCTTGCTTCAGTATAAACTTTATATATTTTATAATTAAACTGCAAAATAAGCAGAATTCAGTGCCAGTGTCATATTCCACTTTTTGATGTATTTTTAAGATTAAATTCAAAAAGTGGTATATGACACCGGTATAGTCATTTTCTTAGGTATTACGTGTGCACGTAAAAGGTAATACGTGCGCACGTAATATGAAAAATATATTTCATGTCACCTCTGTGCCACCGTATATTTCTTTAATGGTGTTTTCTTTCAACTTTATCATAACACTTTTTTTTGTGTCCAAGCTTTTTAAAGCTGCATTAAATTTTCCTAGGAAAAAAATAAAACGGTGCTGATCTAATTAATGATGTTCCGAATGAACAATGTTAAACTTGGTTCAACGATAAAAGCTCGAAAAATACAGAAAAAACAATAATTTCCCAGCGAGATGTAACCTGTGGGATCTATTATTAGAACACGGTTACGTCATAAAAAACAGGGTCATTTAAACACAACTTTCAAAACGGTGAAATACGATAAATTAAACATAGAATTTTATTAAATTTGTCATTTGTGACTTTATAAGGGATACATAACACCATTGCGAAAACATTTGGATATTAATGACGTAAAGTTAATACAATTTGTCAGGCTTCACCTTCGTTTCATTGGAATTTCCGTACATCAGTGCGCATGCTCCAAGCAAATAATAATCATCGTTAAACATTGTCCAATCCGTTAGAGGTTTCCGTTTTTTTACAGCTAATAGGAATGAAATTTTAGAAAATGAATCTCACGGATCGTGATTAGAAGTAATCTATTTTTTAAAAAATATATTATTTTCATGATAAAAAATAAATAAATAAATAAAAATAAATAAATAAAAAATAAAAAAATAAATAAATAAATTATGAAAATTGAAAAACTTAATGCATCTTTAATTCTGAGGCAAATAAATGCTCTTAAGAAATGACAGTTAACGTTTTTTTTTCCAAAAACCAAGAAAATTGTTACGGTGACTTCTTTTTATTTCAGGAAGTGGGTCAGTTGAATATTCAGAATTTGAATCATTTGTACTACGCACTAAAGGACTAATGAACGCACTTCTCTCAAAATACCCGGATGAGTCTGACAAAGAAATGATCGAGGCCTTTCGAGTGTTAGATCGTGATGGTGATGGATATATTGACAAGGAAGAACTCCGATACTTTATGACAAAATTTGGTAGGTACAAAACCTTTATTTGTATGTTCAAGGAAATTTAAGAACATTATTTTATGAAAAATTTTCTTTTGTACCGTCCACTTAATTTTTTAATTTCTACTGAAATGGTATAAAAGGTGAAATCAAGCCATTTTTCAAAAAAAAAAAAAAAGAAGAATTTAATGGGTGGAGGGTACAGGAAGCTTTACCTATGTTTTAGATAGTAAAACAGATGTATATCTACATCGTAATTTATCAGCCGATGGTGGTTTAGTGGCACTTACAAAACACAGCGCCTCTCACTGCCTAGGTTCTGTTTAGGACAAATCCTTATGCAAAATACTTTGTCAGTTTACTTTGTCTGAGGTCGGTGGTATTTTTTTCGGGATACCCTGATTACATCCAATGTCCCAGATGTGACCGCATCGATATAAGTTTAAAAAATCTTGAATGGAGTGCTAAACACTTTTTTTTACTCCACCCATTAAAGTTTTTTGAAGTCAGTTTAATCATGTTTTCTTTTTTTCAGGGAACAAGCTAGATGACAGCGATGTCAATCAAATGATTCAGGAAGCTGATATTAATGGCGACGGAAAAATTGACTACACTGGTGAGATATTGTAACGAGCTGATCTGTACTTAACCCTCTACCCCAACTCTAACACCCTACCCATCCCACTGGTCAATTTTGTTACTAATTTGTTGCATCTCTTTCATAAACGTATTTCAAACAAAACAGATGGTATTTAATGCATTAAAACACATTTTGTAATAAGACTTGTTTTTACTTTAACCAAGCACCCGGTTTGGTGCCGATTAATCTATCTTTTTTGTCGTGGCGTATTGTTAGTTTCTTTGAAATATCGACCTCTTCCATGCAAACAATATTTAATCTTTCATTTATTTATTTATTATTTTACTTTCATAAAACTTGTCTTTAAAACATATTTTTACTTCACTTTTTCAGAGTATGTCCGGCATATAATGGGAAGTTCCAAGACTTGATTGCAAAAAAAATACATTTATTTTAAATTTATTCATATAAGTATACTAATGAAGTACTGTTCTATCCAAGTACATCCGAATGGACAATGTTACTCAAAGTGCTAACTTGCAGACCATTAAAAAACCTTATATGTATACTAATGGACGTGTTGCGTACTGATAACGTTTTGGATCACTATACCATGTTTTTGAATTCTGGATAATTTAAAAATCTAGATTTTTGCGATGGATAAATGTTGAAACTCTGTTTAAAAGAGTTATAAGACCAAACAATGGAAGCAATCATATAAAGAAGTTTCATAAAATCATAATTAAAGTTGAGTGAGTGAGTGAGTGAGTGAGTGAATGCATGAGTTAAAGTGAGTGGGTGAGCAAGTGCGTCAGTGTGTGTGGGGGGAAGAGAGAGAGAGAGAGAGTGTGTGTGTGTGTGTGTGTGTGTGTGTGTGTGTGTGAAAGAGAGAGAGAGAGAAGAGAGAGAGAGAGAGAGAGAGATCGTGCGTGAATGAGTATGTTAGTGCGTAAGTGGGTGCTTACATGCGTGCGCGAGTGAGTGAGAAAGTGCGTGAGTGAGTGAGCCAGTTGATTTTAACAGCCGCATCAGCAATTTTGCAGCTGTTGCCGTTGGAAAAGTTAAAGATATAATGGTATCAATCAATAATTAGTGGATAAATGTAAAATTCAGTAGCTTAAAATAATATAGATAAAAGGTAAACTGACACAAAACAGTAATGTCACAAACACATTATAAATAAAATACTGTAAAAATAGATAAACCAATTAATTTTTATTAAACAGGTGTATTTCTGGAAGGAAGTTTAAAATTTATGTCAACTGGCCTTGCTATAAAGATCTTGCATCGATGATTCTGAAAAAAATAATCCCTTATAGTGCAAAGTCAGCACAATCTAGGAAAATGTGCTGGATAGATTGTTGACTTTGACAAGGTTCTAATTGGTTGAACATCCCAAAAGTTGAGATGCCAACATGTCAAGAACAAACAGTCTTAGACATGTTTGACAATGATGTTTCTAATATTTTTTTATAGGTGACATACTAATAAATCAATTGGAGACAAACCGTAGTGAACAAAAAAGCAATATATTCACAGTTATCTCCCTTTAATCAATACATCCACATACATGTAACTTGTCTTCTGAAAATAAATGCTATGAAGAGATTTAAAACTAAGTAAATGCTAAAAAAAACATAAAACATTTTTAAAAAGTCTACATTAAAGCTTAATATAAGACACCTTTTGAAAACGGGAATTTTTTTAAATTATATATTCACCAAAAAAGCAGTTTTTGTGCAGTATGTAATGTTATAGAATTTCATTAAATAAGAACTTCTTCTGATAAATCGTATGTTATTCTTCTTATTATAATGGTTTGTAAAAGTATTTATGGAGTTAGAAAAAAATCATTTTATTAAAAAAAATCCAAATTTAACATATTTTTATTTATAAACTAAGAAATTTATTTTATTTTAAACTAAGAAATTATCATTAATGTTGTTGAACAATGTTTGTAAATTTCTAAGTGTTATTTTTGAGGGAGTCAGTCCTTCTGATTAATTTTTGTTTGTACCTTAACTCACGCATGCTGTATTGTATTTATATATTAACATGTTCTCTGTATTGTCAATATTAAAATGATGAGAAATAAAGAATTTGAATAAAATTTTCAAGTCTTTTATTATTATTATTATTATTATTATAATCATCATAATCATTATTAATTTATTATTATTATTATTATTATTATTATTATCATCATCATCATCATCATCATCATCATCATCATCATCATTATTATTATTATTGTTGTTGTTGTTGTTGTTGTTGTTGTTGTTGTTATTTTGTCTATTGTTCGCAAAATTAACTTTTTCTTAACTTAAATGTTTAATTTTCCTTTTCCAATTACAGTTGCACCTAATTAAAACTGAATCTTTTATAAATAATTTCTTTTGACAACCATTCTTTATGTAAAATAAAAATGTCCTATGACAAATATGGATTATAAATTAAAAAGCTATAAAATACTTAGAAAAGCAAAAATTGTTATTTTACAAAGCTATTAAAAAGGGATCTGCAAACTTTGGGTTGGATCTGTAAAACGATGGCCATGTTGAATTTTGACGGCCATGATTAATGATTATTGCATTCACCAATGTATACAATCTCTTAACAGGGGACTTTGGTTACCAGGCGAATTTTATAAAGTGTACGCCTCCGGTTCTCAGACCCTTTCACCGCCATTGTTCGAGTTCCAATCAGACAAATCTTAGTGTGTTTGTCAGTTTTCTTGTCGAAGGTCAATGGTTTTCTCTGGACACTCCGGGTTCCTCCGCCATCTCTGAATGACCGCCTCTGTATAAGTGATAGAAGCTTGACTTGGGTGGAAACGTTATAATTCCCCTCAACTCAGTTCTTGTTTAGCTATGGGCCTCGGTGGTCGAGTGGACTAAATTTTTAAAGCGCCCGTTGACGGATCACAGCGCTTCTCCCCGCCTGGGTTCGAATCCCACTCGGGACAGATTCTAGTAGGAGAAAGTTTGTCATTGCACTTGCTGAAGGTCGGTGGTTTTCTCCGGACACTCCGGTTTCCTCCATCATCTGACTGACCGCCTTGAAATAAGTGAAAGAATCTTGACTGGGGTGTAAAATATCATTACTCCACTCTTGTCTAGCTAGCTGCACCAGCCACGTGTGTAATCAAAACTGAGAACGGCCACGTGTAATCAAAACTGAGAACAGCCACGTGTGTGATCAAAACTGAGAACATCCACGTGTGTAATCAAAACTGAAAACAAATAGAACATGGAAAATGTATTTGACGTCAAATATATTCAGGATAATTTTGGATACAGCGGTATCATACTCATCAACAATTTTGTTATAACGGTCATAAACTTTTGAGGACCTTGATAAGCCTAGGCTTGCGATATTCCTGAGTCAACAATTTTTTATAAGCAGCTTTCTCTGTTGTATAAATTTCCCGAAGTTGGGATGCTAGATAAACAATGATGATCTATATATAGAAATCTGTATCTTTACAAGTCTTACAGCTCGTGTTTATTGTAATAAGACTACCACAAATGAAGTAAGAAGATCTTTGACTTGCATTATCCTCTTAAATGGAATTTGTTTTAACTTGACAATGTTTTAATAACATTGAATAAGGTAGGTGTATTCACACATGATTTATTGAATGATTTAATCGGGTTTTAAGTCCCAGACAATAATTTTTCAATACCGAGACGTCACCAGGTGATGGCAAAAATGATTA
This sequence comes from Tegillarca granosa, assembly GCA_029721355.1. Classification (NCBI taxonomy): domain Eukaryota; kingdom Metazoa; phylum Mollusca; class Bivalvia; order Arcoida; family Arcidae; genus Tegillarca; species Tegillarca granosa. The sequence continues at coordinate 4,717,733 of CM056610.1, read as the reverse complement.
CTTTTGCAGTGTGCAATTAGTTTGAATGCGGTTAGAATTGATGTTTTTTCATCAGTCCTACTATTTCCTTACTAATTAAAGTCCCAAGACTTGTGTCGTTTGGTAGGTTTATATCAACGAGGCAGTTCCCAAGTAAATATGGCAAGTGACATTTGCAAAATGGACAAAATCTGGGACATAGTAGTGACCCCATATTTATATCTAGGTTTATCTTGGGTTAAATGCCTGAGGATATCAATACTCATCAGGCAAAGATGCCCCTTCATATGCCACAGTACTGTAAAATGTGGGTGGTGAAATATTAAACGCAGCAGGCAGAAAATTGGGGAATAACGCCGTTCAGGAAAGCTTATCATTGTTGAAACCCAAGAAATGGCCAGTAAAGTCCATGATATTGTTCTGACTGATAGGCGATCTATATAGCCTGGATAGTTAAACAGAACATGCTATTCATAGAAATTATTGCCTTGACAAAGACTTCATCCTGTTGTGTACCAAAACTTTTAATAGTTGTTGAGAAGCAAACCAGGCGCATTTTGTCGCGTACTAATCTATATACTTTTTAGAGGCAGATCCTGTTAACTTTCTTCGTACGGTTGTTACTATGGGGTGGAATAAGAGGGTATTTAAAAAAAAAAAAAAAAAAAAAAAAAAAAAAAAAAAAAAAAAAAAAAAAAAAAGACTTTGTACATGCAATAGAGGACTATCTGAACGATAAAAAAGTGACATTGAGGTCCTTAAAAACCGCTTGCAGAATATATAGATAATGAAGGGGATCATGTTGAAAAATAATAAAATAGGTTCGTCAAAATCCAAACCTTTACACATGAGACCCGCAACAAACTAGTAACTAAAGGGAGACTACGCCGTTTATCTGCCTTTTTAAGATTTTATTTTACTTCTACAAAGAAAAGAGTCATTACTATTTGTTGTAAAATCAATAAAACAACCATTTAGAAAATAAAACTAATAACAATAAAGAAACTTTTATTTATTTATTTTTTTTTTTATTTATTTATTTATTTATTTATTTATTTATTTTGAAAGCTATACGCATTGTAAATGGAGTGGAATGAAAGTAATAAGTCAAGTATCTTCCACTTATATCAATGCGATCAGTTCACGGATGAGTGAGAAAACCGAAGTGCCCGGAGAACAAATATTTTCACACTCGGATCTGTCTTGATTTTGATCCCCCCCCCCCCGAACGCATACGGAATATAAAGCACATGTTTAGGATTGTGATAACTAAACTTCCGACTTCGGACAAACACCGAGTAGAATGGTAAAAGGAGGTGGAATAATGGTGTTTTACGCCCCAGTCAAGAATCTTTCACTTATTACGAGGCGGTCAGTTCTAGAATGGTGTAGGAAATCGGAGTGCCCGGAGAAAACCACCGACCTTCGGCAAGCGAACTAACAAACTTTCTCACACTAGGATCTGTCCCGAGTGGGATTCGAACTCAGGCGGTGAGAGGCGCTGTTATCCGTAAGTGCGAGCTTTAGACCACTCGACCACCGAGGCCCCGAGTAGAATGGTAAAGTAATATACAAATGTACAGTGGTATGGTTGTAGTACTTTGAAGGACACATGCTATCCCACCCATTTTATGAAAAATGGTCTGTAAACATCCAATTAAAAATATTTAGATGCCTTGTAATATGTAGTTTCTTGGTTAGTTACAATTTAACAGATTCAGTTCGACTTATCAACATAAAACAGGTTTAGAGAATATAAAATACATGTACATGTACCTTTTTATATGGTGAAGATATTTTTGAGACACGGGTGGTACTTCTAGCAACATCGAACAATGCCTCTTACAAACATATCTGTTTTGATAATTTAAAACATTTCATTTTATCTATACATCAACACAAAACATTCTTGCTTAGAAGTTAAAAGGTATATTATCATTTCAGTAGTATCAGTTTGCATGCTGTTGTTTTTCTTTTTTTTCTCTCTCTTAACATATTCTACAAAAAGTCTGCAAAATGTATTAAAAATCTTTTCGAAGAAAGTTCAGCCCTTTCTCGGATTTACACCTTTATCCAAGTACAGTAGGAGAGACGGTATTGTTTTTAGGCGCTGTAGAATCGGCCATTGTTATTTTACACACTCGTTTATTTTTAAGTGTGAACAACCTCTACAATGTGTCCCTTGTCAAAGTCAACAATCTTTCCAGTACATTTTGCTGGATCGTGTTGTTTTTGACGATACGAGGGATATTTTTATTCAGCATCATTGATGCAAAAATTTTACAAATGTCAGCAGACATAAAATTTTAATCTACTTTCGGGAAATAAACTTAAATGTACTTAGTAAAATTTAATCGTTTTATATAGATCCATTTTTTCTTCATTGTAAACTTAATATTATACCAAAAAACAAATAAATTGAATCTTTCATTATAGAAAATGCTGAATTTATACATTACTCTGATATAAACAAAATCATTACTCTACTAAACCCATCAACACCCAACCAAGTTAAAATTGTAGGTTCCTTTATAAAACAGTCATTAGAACTGAGGACAGAGGACTCTTAGTTTTGACTTGTATTTTATTTAAAAAAAATATCACAGTTATGAAAGTTTATAACAATAATGTTTTATGTTTGTATATATATATAATTGTTTTGTGGTCACAAATTCAGTTGAATCTAAGGACCTAATAAATAATTTTATTATCTATTGTCCAGTGTTTTATATATAGATTGTCTGTGATATTACTGGGATTTTTTTTATCATTTTACCTTTTTGAAAGTCTATACTAATGAATTTTACATTTATTTAGATTTTTATTGATAGCATTGTATTTTTTTTTATATATTTCTAGCCGCAAATAGCTACAAAATTGCTGATGTGGCTTAAAACAGCAAATCACTCACTCATTTACTCAGCCTTCCTCAAAATCTTTTTGCGAATCAAATTTAAAATGTAAAAAAAGTATTTATTACCTTTTTAGTCGTTACGATATACCTGCTGTTGTTTGTCAATCCTTTTTGGGAGGAGAAGTTCAAATTAAAACGTTTTAATTACCACAAAACGTAAAGGATTAATGAAATAAAACACAAGCTGATTAAGATTAGGGAAAATCCGGATGAAGTTCAACTTTATATGGTAAACTAAACCCATGTACGTGTAAAGTTCTTTGTCAAATTATTCGACATTTTGAAAATATAAAAATTATATTCTTTTTTATTTAAACACGATTTTGTACATACATTATATAAGTGTCTTCTTTATTGTGTTAACAATTGATGAAAATTAAATAAACTAAAAAAATTTTTTAAAATTTAAAAAATAATTATTATATGACCTTTACAAAAGTGGTAGTCTTTTCCTTTTTATTTTTAATGACACACACACACACACACACACACGCACACACACACACACACTTATGAAAAAGGTTGGAAATAATTTATAAATTCCATTACATTTTGATGAATATGTCATATACCATTTTTTAATTTAATCATAACATACATTCAAAAATGGTATATGACAAATACATCGCGACCCTAGTAATATATCTCCTACAAAACAGTTAATTAATGTTTTTATGTTTAAATACTAGTTACTTTGTGGACAGTTCACTAAATACTGAAGAGAGACATAGCTACTTACTAGACGACCGTAGTCGTACAAGTTATGTAGTGGTGCCAGTGAAAATATTTTTAAAAAAAAACATCGTTACCGAAAAAATTACTGAAAACAGTGGCGACGACTTTTTGAAATATATAAATATTTCGGATGACAAATTATTCAACTTTCGATTGAGGTTTGTTATCTTCCTTCATTTCAACTTATATTTTTGCTCTCGTGCGAAATAAGGCGTTGTCCCTTCCAACATCGGTTGGTATCGGAGGCAGAGTGGTCTAAAGCGTAAGATCCGACCGGCATTTGAACCTCCAGCCTCTCTTTTTGTGGGGGGGGGGGCACTCTACTATTGAGCCGCTGAGGTGGTAGTGGCTGTATTGGACCAAGTAAAATGTACAACCCAATCTGAGGAAAAAATTTCTATGTAGATTTTACAATTTTTAAATTAAACAAAATTTAAAAATGAAATAATTTGCTTAGCCTTTTCGAAAAATTCATAAATGCTTTTTGTTGATCTAAGCTGGCGTATATCACGATTTGTAAATCCAATTTTGACTTAAGATTTAATTGCAATCAAGAACTAAATACAAGCGACTTATGGTTCCGTGCCAAAACAATTTCATAATATTCTGAATGGCCACAATTCATGTGCGGTTCACTGGTCTAAGAGGTAAGCACAAATGTTACATTTTTAAGACGTTTATCGTAAATGGTTTTGCATAGTTTTAAAAATATATAGATTAAAATGCGGCGTTCTGATTTGTGACGGGGTTGAAATACGATTAAAAAAATTATCTCTCCATAAATAAATTAATCTTTTCATGATAAGTCAAATTTTTAAATTAATTCGAATGTACTGTCAGAAAAAAAAGAATTTGATAAAATCATTTCAAAATTAAGAGCAGTTTTTATTTTTGAACTCGATTAAATATGAGTACAAGAGAAAGACGGGGTTCTTTAAAAGTCGCTTTGTTAACATCGAACTTGCCTACAGGTGAAGTAAAAGACTGGGATGAAAAGAGAGCTTTACAAAAAATAGAGGTAACACACACACACTCTCTCTCTCTCTCTCTCTCTCTCTCTCTCTCTCTCTCTCTCTCTCTCTCTCTCTCTCTCTCTCAAATTTGTAGAATAATAATAATAGTAATAAATGGTAATTGCCATATATAATTTTTGAATGTATTTCATGATTAAATTAAAAAATTGTATAATAATAATAATAATGAAAGTGGGATAGACGACGGTTGAAATGGTAATTGATAATTTTTTTATACTTCGGTCTGAAAATAATTAAATATTAATTTTGGTGACGATGGTGGTTTTTGTGATTGTAGTAAAATTGGTGATGATCTTGGTAGAATATTTATGCAATGCGTAATTAACAATACGATGATGTCATTATAATGATTTTTTAAATTCTATTCGAATTAACTTTATATTTATTTCATTAAAGGAAGGAGAAGTGCCACCGGAAATAAAAACAGGTAGGTTAATTATTAAAACGTAATCTAATACAAAATAAATAAGTTTTTTTTTAATTTATTCCAAATAAGTTAACGGAATCTAGAGATAGCATTTACAAATAAAACTTACGCTGTTACGTAGGTGTGGAACGCTTTTTTTTTTTTTTTTTTTTTTTTTTTTTTTTTTTTTTTAAATAATGATATCCTCCATATTGGATAACGTCAATTTTATCGGTTTGGAAAAAGCGTCTCAACACCCAAAAAATATTGTATGAGACCATAGATGAGTTGGAAAAAAACATTAGTTGAAAATATGTTATAGGTAAATAAGTAATTAACTTAAATGTAATAAACAAAGTCACGAGGACGCTGAGTATAAAATAGAACAGAGAAATGTAACCGTAAAAACATGTATTTAGTAAACTCAACCAAGCACATCACACAACGGGACTACTATAACAGGCACCTGTTTTACAATCATTCCTTAACTAAGATGTCCCATAACTTAAATATGACAAACTTTGGCAATCTCTTTTGGTAGTTTAAGTAAACAATTATGAAAAACTAAATACAGATGTTACAAGCTTGCACCTTAAAAAGCTGGCTCCGGTTTCACAATCATTCCTTAACTAAGATTTTCCTCAACTTAAATTTAGCTATTTTAAGGATTCTTTCTGAATTACAAATAAACATTTTTGACAAAACTTAACATGGATGTAACAAGCTTGAAGTGTTCTTCAAAATGACACCTTTAATTAGTAAATATCTCAATAATTAACACAATAATTAAGGTTTCAAATTTGTCAGATTTAAGTTCAGGAATATTTTAGTTAAGAAATAATTGTGAAACCGGGGCCTGTATATTTTAACAAGTAATAAAACTATTAAGACTTCAAATTTGCCAGATGCTACTTAGGAAAATTTAATTAAAAAAAGAATGTGAAACAGAGGCCTGCCTGACAAGACATGATGAAGAGAGGTAAATATTTACTACCCCTGAGTGGGTATTGCTGCTGGTGGAGGGTATCCATACAGTAGGCAGTACTTTGTGCTGTCAGAAAATGTACTTTGTGGTAAAAGTTTCAGCCTTCTAAATGTTTTCAATTTATTATAACCAAGGTTTGTTCCCTCATGTAAAGTACTCCCAAGCTGGATTTGGATTCATATAATTTTCAAATGTTTGAAAGATCTTTTTTATCTATCAACTTTTTCGGTCCCTAATGTTACTGTTGAGGAATTGATTTCCGAAATGTGTACATATGGTACAACAAAATTAATTAGTAATTTTTGTTAAATATAACACACATACATGTATTTTCCAAAACTAGACAAGCAGTTGACAGGTACATTTTGAAAGAACCTACATTTGATAAAGCATGAACATTGTATATTTCAGTTATAAAGTCGACCTTTGACCTCTTTGATGTTGATCACAATGGATACATTTCAATCAACGAAATCAAAAAAATGGCAATGTCTTTTGGAATGTCTTCGGAATATGATGAAACGATAGAAATCGTGTCATCTCTTGACTTTGATGGTATGTGATAATTAATCTATTACAAGTGCTGATTATCATGTTATGAGCCCTATGTGACCTTTTTTAAATCCCCTTCATTATCTAAACACTTTTGCCAGCGTTTAAGGGTCTCAAAGTCACTTTTTAAGAAGTTTTGTTAACGTTCTTGACCGTTTAGAAAGACCTTTCCTGCATGTATGACGTCATTATCTGACTGAAATTGGATGCCTGAATAGCCGTTTTCAGTTTTGAAAAAAATGAAAGTCGGATGGACCGAGATCAAACGAATAAGGAGGATGCTAAATAAATTCAACGTCTTTGGAAACCACGGCCATTGCGAAGCAATTTTATGAAATAATTTCCACTTCTAAAATCTTGTTTATACCTAACAAATCACAATAAATTGAAAATTATTTCTTATATTTACAATTGTATCCTTTAACCACTAGTTTACAATTTGCGAAAGATCAATCATTACACTACTGTAAGTGTAGATTTTTTTTCGCGGTGTACTTATTTTCGCTTATTTCGCGGTAGAAAATTTTCCGCGAAAATTTGTATCAAGCGAACAATGGTACATTAAAGTACATAGTCGACATTTTCTCTATTAATACAGACCATGTACATATGACTTTAACCTGAACCGATGACAGTAAATAAAATAACATCAACTTACTTCTGTTGCATATTTAATCAAAATCCTATCTATTTAGTTATTTATATTTAATCCAATTATTTACAATAAACCCGCCACATGAACAACATTAACAAACTTAATGAACTCAGAAATATTTTGAATCAAAAACATTTTGATTAGCATTTCTGGAGTTGTTGAATTTCTAGGTTCGGACAGAAAATCTGCCGTTGGTGGATTTTTCTTACTCTGTTGAAGCCTCTTTTTCAAAACTGTATACCTGACCGTTTACTGAAGAAACTACCTGACATTGAGCTTTTTTTTTTTTTTTTTTTTTTTTTTTTTTTTTTTTTTTTTTTTTAAAAAAATTACATTTCAATTTTGTTTTCATTTCTCATCCGCTGGTTTTGTCACATAACGAAACAGCGCCATTCATCCCTTCAGAACATTAAGCTCCGCCTTCCTTGACGTCACATATTAACAACCAAAAACAACTCGAAACAAAGAGGTGCTGTAACTTCAAAAACAAAATTTATTTTGAATCAATATCAATGTTTATCGATTACATTTCATAATAAAGTTCTGATTATGATAATTTTATTTATTTATTATCTGAATTTGTTCATATCTCGTATTTTCAAAGTAAAACTTCTGGATTTTTATTATTATTTTTGACATTGCTAAAATAAATTTTAGGGGAATTCCCTAATTGACTTTTCACTATATATGTATTCGTGCACGACTTTGAGGAGAGGTTGACAGGTCATTCTAGCTAACTGAAATGTTTTTCTTGTCAATAAGTTTATGTAAAAAAAGCGATTTTAAATATTCAGAAAATTTACAAAAAGATATATATGACATCAATTTAAAATTTTCTTTAATATTTAAACTATGGCAGACAAAATATGACGTCACCGTGGCTTTTTCCCCTCCTCAAATTAAACATATCACGAATACAGAAACACATAATAAAATAATTGCGTAATAATAAATCACCTGAAAGTGAAATTTAGATAAATATCTTCATAGTTTTAAGTTTAATTTCCAAAACTTTAAAAAAAAAAAGTCGGTATTTATTTCCAATAATAGATTGTAAGTCATGCGAATTACTTGTTAGTTTTTATTTAATATCAGATTATGATTAAGATGGCGCCTTTCAGTTTTACATTGATATTGTAAACAAATATATATCAAATCAATTCAAATTATTTGCGTAAATAAGCTTTTTAAAATTCTTTATTTAAAAGCGGAAAACTTTCATTTGAACCCTTAAAAAACTATGAATCGAATCGAAAAACAAATCTGAAAAACAGTATGTAATTTTCTATTGTCAAGCGTATATACAATTAATTATATAACCATTGCGTTTAAAGTGTTATAACCAAAACAAACCCCAATCACTTCCGCTCCGTGCACAACTGAATAACTGGCACTAGCTAAATGTCAGTATAATAGAATAAGGTTGGATAGCATCAAAAATTATTCTGGTGTTGGTTCAGAAATTTCGAATCAAATGTTTCTTTCAAGAGAACAAATTAAAACATTGAAAGTACTTTATACCTTAAATAAAGTACAAACCCTGTAGCTGAATACATGAATCTGTGACAGACAAGCCTAAATGTGGAAAAGCGTCTGACGCCCGATGCGCGATATCCCGTTTTTACGTTTAAAAAGTAGTCTTGTGGTCTTTATAAAAAGGTATTTTCTTCTTCTGGACTTTGTATTGATGTAATATTGTTGATCTTAATGATAAAGGGAATGAAATTTTTTTTTTTCTGTGCAAAGAAATATAATTGTCGTCTGGCGGTTTTTAAATAAATCGCGGGCTAGAATTATGGGTTAGCTTCACACCAGTAAAAAAAAACTTTAATTAGAAAAAACAAAAACACGTTTTTAAACTAAAACTTCAAAATAGTAATAAATATTCTAGAGAAGTCCGGTAGGGAAAATTAACAATTATTGAACGTGGAAATGTCTTTTAAATATATATATATATATATATATATATATATATATATATATATATATATATATATATATATATATATATATATATATATATATATATTAGTATAAAATTCCCAATCATTTTACAAAGGTTAGTTTAAGCAATGTTTATTAGAGAAATCTAAATTATGGAAGTACATTGAGATAGTTTTTACAAATCAGGATCCTGGAACAAGATTAAAAATCGTAAATTAACCAGTTTCCTGGACATCTATAATATTACAGTTTATACAACATTATATTTAATGGTACATTCAATTAAGTACAGCATTCAATAGAACATTATGAACGAGAGAGAGAGAGAGAGAGAGAGAGAGAGAGAGAGGAGAGAGAGAGAGAGAGAGAGAGGGGGGGGGTGCATACATATAAACAATAGACTATAGATATTTATTCAATAAAATCGTTTAGATCGACGAATAAAAACATGAACACTTAAAACATTTCGGCATTTTCTGCTGATGTCAGTGTACTTTTTCCATATAACAATATACATGTATTTAAATCATGACAATTCAAAGTTCCTATAGTACGACGTCGAATATCATGAGAAACAAAGGTTAGTTGAATATCCACCTAAAAAGGGAAACCACAACAACATTAACTTGAAAATTGAAGAGCTTTATCCCTTTCAAACTTTGATTAAAATAATTGCCTCAACCATTGCTATTTGATTAAGGAAGGTGCAAGTGAAAATCATGAGTAATTCAAAAGTTATGTTCAGAGATTTCTCTAGACTTAGTTGTCAACTTATTTATTTATTTATTTTATCTATCTATCTATCTATCATTTATTTATTTATTTATGTATTTATTTATAAAACAGGAAGTGGAAAAATAGAATATTCAGAATTCGAATCTTTCGTACTACGCACACCAGGTTTTCGGAACATCATATTTTCAGCAATACCAGACGAAGGTGATATGGACATGATAGAGGCATTCCGAGAGTTGGACAAAAATGGTGACGGTTTCATTGACAGAAACGAACTCCGACAACTTTTTGAAAAATTTGGTAAGACATTTATTAGGCGGGATGTCAAGAAAAAGCATTGAGAATGTACACTGCTATACGTAAATTGAAATACATGTACACGTTTAAATATATTACACAAATACCTGGTAAATTTGCGCATTTCGGAAAATCATTCCTCATTATTGACACCAGGGGCCGAAAAGTTCGATAGATAAAAAAACTTATATAAGCCAAACAGTTGAAAAATTGATGAATCTAAAGTTCAAAAATAATAAATAATAATGATAATGAATCCAAATCCAGCTAAGGAATGCTTTGAATGAGGGAACAAACATAATTAGTATTACAAGGATAAAATCTTTAAAAAATTCAATTGTTGAAAAATAATTTGAATAAATCTGGGTGCTTTTTAGCTCAAATAAAATAGACTTATGATTTATCTCGAAAGTATATTTTTTTAAAACAATTTAATGTTACCCCCCCCCCATTTAAAAATCACCTGAACAAAATTTGGTTGTGTATGTCATTTAGACTTTATAGTGTTTGATATTGATATACCACAAATGATGTTATCTTTTATATCTATGTTGTTTGTAAATAAATAGATAGTTTCTACAGCAGATATGACTCTCTATACAGGTGGACTTTATATAGAAGTGATCACTACCGCAAATTTAATTTAATAGAAATGTGGTCTTCATAATTAGGAAGAATTTATTTTATAAACAGTGTCCATAGAAATTTGGTCTTCATTATTAGGAAGAATTTATTTTATAAACAGTGTCCATAGAAATGTGGTCTTCATAATTAGGAAGAATGTATTTTATAAACAGTGTCCATAGAAATGCGGTCTTCATAATTAGGAAGAATTTATTTTATAAACAGTGTCCATAGAAATGTGGTCTTCATAATTAGGAAGAATTTATTTTATAAACAGTGTCCATAGAAATGTGGTCTTCATAATTAGGAAGAATTTATTTTATAAACAGTGTCCATATAGAGGTGATCACTATAGTATATCAGTATATATGATTGTAATATTTTAGGTGATAAAATGGGTGATGATTGTATTGTTGATGAGATGATACGGAACGCCGACAAAGATGGCGACGGTAAAATTAATTATTCTGGTAAGGAACTAAATTAATTTAAATAATGTATAAAATATTTTTTAAAATTATACATAATCTCTCTCTCTCTCTCTCTCTCTCTCTCTCTCTCTCTCTCTCTCTCTCTCTCACACACACACACACACACACACACACACACACACACGCACACACACAGTGTCCAGTTTGAAAATTATAATATGAACTTGCAGTTTCTGATTCTGTGTTGAATTGTATATCAGTATTATCCTAACTGTTTTTGTTCTGTCATTTCAGAATATGTGAACTATATGATCGGAGGTCCTATATAGTAGATTACATCGTGACCCTTATATTTGGCTGGTAAAGTAGTTCAGTTCAAAACGACAATGCCCAAGTCCTGCCAATAATGATGGAATGGTGGTTAATTCAAAGTTTTTTCATAGATAATTTATTTATTTATTTATTTTTACATGTATTTATTTATTCATTCATTTATATTTTGTCATTAAATCATTTGACCAATTATCAATTAAATACCAAGAAATCATTAAAAATAATTTATTTTCAGTTTTTATTTTGATTAAAGCTGCATTAAGTTTTCCCAAGAAAAAATTAAAACGGGCTAATCTAATTAATGATGTTCCTAATGAACAATGTTACATTTGGTTCAACGATAAAAGCTCGAATAAATATAGAAAAAAAAAACAGTAATTTCCGAGCGAGAGGTAGCATGTGGGATCTAATATTAGAACATGGTTACGTCATGAAAAAACCGGATCATTTAAACACAACTTTCAAAACGGTGGAATACGATAAATTAAACAAAGTAATTCGTTGAATTTGTCATTTGTGACTTAGTAAGTGATACATAACACCATTTCAAATACATCTGGATATTAATGACGGACAATTAATGCAATCTGTTATGTTTCACCTTGGATTCATGGGTTTTTCCGTACATCCGTGCGCATGCTCGCGGCTCATAATTTAATCATGATAAACATTGACCAACCCGTTAGAGGATTCCGTTTATTTACAGCTTAAAGGAATGAAATTTTAGAAAATGAATCTCATGATTAGAAGTTATCTATTTTTAAAAATATATATCTTTTTAGAAATTAAAAAAAAAAAAAACAAATAAATAAAAAAAATTGAAAAACCTAATGCAGCTTTAATAGTTTGGTAACTTATAAGTTTTTATATAAACTTGGATTTTGCATTGAGTGGTGATATTTTACGCCCCAGACAAGATTTTTCATTTATAACGAGACAATGAGCATTGACATAGTCGAGAAAATCGGAGTACCAGGAGTAAAACCACCGTAACAATGTTTGGTAAACGAACCTACAAACTTTATACTCTAGGTTCAGAACCTAGGCGATTAGTGACACTGTGTTGTGCATGCGCACGGAGACCGGGGGACTCATCAGGCATACCACGTGACGAATACCGTTTTGTGTTGAATGCAGTGAATAAAATGTACGTCGAAAATTCCCGAAAAAATGTCGTTTTTACAGAAAAACAATACCTTATGCAATTATTTTGCCAATTGGCGCTTTGTAATTCCAGTATGCTTTTGTCACAAATAATTCTGCACATGAGTGGGCTAGGCTAACAAGCGTTCGTGTCTTTTGAGAGATGAACCTCCTCAACCTATTTTACCTTTCAACCAATGAAATCTTTAGAAATTTGTCAAAATTTAATGATTTATTTATAATCATGACACATGTCAATACAAACAAGATCACAACGTAATTAATGGATGTAATAAGATGTTCTGAAAAGTGCTCCATAAACCAGACTCATAGCTCATTTTGTAAATCAACTTACCTTACCAAGTCCGGTTTCAGTGGAGGTGTATGTGTCGTCGGTCGCTATGTAGTCTTTAATATATATCTAAGTGTATTATCTATGTCAAGTGACTAGACGCCCATTGCCTTGCATTTACATGAGCGTCTCGGTGGCTCATGTGGCTGAGCGTTGCCCCCCCCCAAAAGTGGAAGGTCAGTCGGGTTCGATCATACACAGAACTTTATAACTTGAGATACATAAGAACGGAGTACTTATCGACTGGATCACTCGGTGTATACAGGATAATGTATCTGGGATGTGATATGTTTGTCTGCGGCATATTCGGTGGGTTAGTACCTATACTTAAAGTCGCCCTAAGTGCGCGGTGGTGCAAAGCAGATCATAATACATAGTCTCAGATCTCAGCAATACACGAACTTCTTAGATTAATCTTTAAAGATTAATAAACCTGCTTTTGTCGCTGAAAATTGCTGATGAAAGGTTAAACAACAATACAACCAACCAACCTTGTAAGCTATCCAGTAACGTTAGCGAACGAACAGGCAAAATAACTGTCTGAAACATTTTGATCACCTTCATATACAGTCTGACACAAACGCTTCCGTCATCCAGGATATAATAATAATAATAATAATAATAATAATAATAATAATAATAATAAATAATAACAACAGCAAAAACAAAAACAACAACAATAATAATAATAATAACAACAATAACAACAACAGCAACAACAACAACAACAACAACAACAATAATAATAATAATAATAATAATAATAATAATAATAATAATAATAATGATAATAATTTTTATTATAATCATTGAGAATTAAACGTCAATTCTACTTAAGATAGACAGTGGATATAATGACAGAATGTATTTAGTGGTATGGTTTTTCATAAAACAATGGATAAATTCATTGCATTACTTTATTTATACAATCAAAAGGAAAGGCAGATCATAAACTAAACATTAAAATTAAAACAGGAAAGGTTCAAAATCTGTTCTCAGTAGTTTTTCTGCATCCTCGAGATTAATATATACTAGTACATTTGCATTAATGTTGTAAAAACTGGCATCAGGTCTCTAAATGAACTGGAAGCATCACATTCACGGTACATGTTCTTCAAATTTGTAGTTATATACCTTTATTGTTTGGCTTATAACATAAATCAACTGTGTGAAAATTTGACTAAAACATGGTCAATATATGAATTATATTTTGTACCATTTTCAAAAACCGATAGTAATCTCTCTCTCTCTCTCCTCTCTCTCTCTCTCTCTCTCTCTCTCTCTCTCTCTCTCTCTCTCCATAGTTACTATGCGTGGTGTACAACTAAGTTTTTCATACGTGTTCCTTTTTCGCAACAGCGCTATTTTAGGATTGATTGTACGTTTGCTTCTTCAAAATAACCAATTCAATTTTTTTTAAATTTCTTTTTTAAAGTCAATTGTTATTTTCAAACAGAAACAATTCAAGTCAAACCTCTATGTCCACAATAACTGCATGTAATTGAAATAACATCTTACTTTTCACTCGTTTCTTAAATAAACGAAGCTTTTAAAAATCGAGTCTTTGTCCTTAAGAAAAGAACTATGAATGAAAACCCTTATTCCGAATAGAAACAGAGAGAGAGAGAGAGGAGAGAGAGAGAGAGAGAGGAGAGAGAGAGAGAGAGAGAGAGAGAGAGAGAGAGAGAGAACGGTTGGCATGTGTACATCTAAGACAAATGCAAAGAAGAGGGAGATAAATCAAGAGTAGTTGGTGCAGTTTGTAGCAAATAAATAAATAAAAAAAAGCAATGTCAGTATACAGATCTAGCGTCACATCGTTTATATATATATATATATATATATATATATATATATATATATATATATATATATATATATATATATATATATATATATATATAATATATATATATATATATATATATATATATATACTTTTTTCCATACTCATTTTGTCACAAGCTTAGTTTTTATATACATATATTTTGATGTATCACGCACACAGTCATTGTCTTAATGACCACTTTTAATTTCAACAAACTGGTGACTTTGGGGGTCATCATTCAGTAGTATTTAAGGTCCACTTCCAGAGCGGGAATTTGGGTCATACATTAGACTTAAAAATTCGCCGAGATACTCCCTCATCTCCTCTCCTTCTCCTAAGTGGACATGAAGAGTATCGATGGTTCACTCGGCGTTGCTAGAATAATGTGAGTGGCACGTTTGCCTGTGGTGAGCTAGCACCTGGTAACGAAGCATGAGTGCATTAAGTGTGTGGGTGTACCATAATACACTCTTTCTTGACATCTCACGCAAACACGATCTAAGTTTATTCGATAGAGATTAATAACCTTGCTCTTGTCACAAGTAGCTGAAAAACTACTGAAGCGACGTTAACTGTGATTCACTAGCATCAAAAGCTGAAACGCTGTTTAAAGTATTTTAGTGATAAACTTCTGCTGAAGAAAAGACCCCATATTTGGATTATTTTAAAATAAATACGGTATTAAATGTTATTTTCAAGTAATTACTAAAATTACCAAAGTTTATCAGTTTATTACTTCCTTTGTTCTGTTTTATGTTTGGCATTATGGGTGCGCCTGGTTCTGTTAACTCGAAAGAAGTTCCATATATGAAACAAGAAGGAAGAAAACGACTGAACTGTTCGGGTTAAAATCACCCCTGTACATTCTATTTCCGGTTGGTGACAGTTTTTTCCAATTTTGTTAAATGACAGAAAATCGCAAGTCTGATGACAGTTGCACGTTTTTCAACGGTTTGTTACAGTTTTATATACTGATTTAAATACTTTAGGGACCAATTTAGCCTGGCCCGCTTTAAAATTCCACTGTCATAATCCGATCAACCGTGACATGTCAACAGATGATGTCATACATTTGTCAAATTTTTCATCAAATTTCTTTGATGTTGATAGTGACATCAATGACATCTTTTTTCTTTTGTGAATCTCCACCAAATATAAATAAGCATTTTATTGACAAATATTTTTGTAGAGTATTAAATGACATTATGACAGAAAAAATTGGAAACACTAAATTTTTTGCACCCTCCACTAAAATTTAAATTTCGTCTAAAACAGACTAAAACGAGGAAATTAAGCCACTTTGAACATTTGTGTGAAAATTGTGAAAATGCTTTTTTTAAAAATTTTTTATGGAATTTAATTGGATGGGGGGGGGGGGGGGGTTAACAGTTCCAGAGTTCATTCCTAATACCGAGCGGAAAATGGATTTGACTGTTCCCAAAACATTCATGAAATAACATTTTTGTTACTTAATCAATGACTCCGTTTGATAATGTAAAGTCTCTAATTTGCATGTACTTAGTTTGACTTTAAACATCTCTACAAAACATGATATTGTTTACATTGTAATATGGAGAATCAAGATAAACAGAAAGATGCTCAAAAAGACCATTCTTTGTACATTCTGTGCGCACATGAAACAGTTTGTTTTGCAATTAAACAGTCTATTAACTGTTCATACCTGTCTAGAGGAAATAGAAAAAAAAACTTGGAAAAACAGCTAAAAGTACTTAAAATACTTTATTACAATTAATATAGGAAGTTAGTAATGAAAGGTAATGATTCACTTGAATTAAGTTATTTGTTAAAATCTGTTGCAAATTGTTCTGACTGGTAATTTATTCCAGTTTCATTGGCTTATAATTAAAATATTGTATTATAAAGACTTTCCATTGCATTTGATTTACTACAATAACAGGGTAAACTAACGTAATCACTTCATTCTTGAACTTAAACCACAATTTTTAATGATACCTACGGTATTTAATTAGATGAATGGATCAGGCTCAATACATAGATTACAGTCATTCTGGGGTTTGTACTTACAAACTTAGAATCACTCATCGATGATGCCTTAATCACCCTGCCACTAATCTCTCTATAAGATACAAATCACTTGAAAAATCACTATACCGGTATATTGAATTTATTTTTGTTTTTTCAGTTTTTTTCGTAATCAACATGGCGAGAGTGTCATTAAGTAAGAAAATTAATTCATAAATTATCAGAATTGGAAATCAAACCTGTCAAAATGATTGACAGTCGAACATTTAAGGTTCATTGTCAACCGCACAGTGCATTTAAAGTGATGCATGATCTCCGACTTCGTAACTTATTATGTGATGTCACATTAACAGTGGATGGAAAAGATTTTGAAGCTCACAAGATTGTTCTTTGTGGTTGTAGTCCATATTTACGGGCGATGTTTACCATCGGCATGTTAGAATCAGATCAAGACAAGGTCGAAATTCAAGGTTTAGAGGCGTGGGCGATGGAGCGTTTAATTGACTTTATGTATACAAGTACGATAGAAATAAGTGTGGATAATGTACAAGGTCTTCTACAAGGTGCTAGTTTACTCGGTCTGCAACAATTACGTAAAATATGTGCCACATTCCTACAGTCACAACTTACAGCTTCTAATTGTTTAGGTGGGTATACCGTAGTATATTTT
Organism: Tegillarca granosa; assembly: GCA_029721355.1. Classification (NCBI taxonomy): domain Eukaryota; kingdom Metazoa; phylum Mollusca; class Bivalvia; order Arcoida; family Arcidae; genus Tegillarca; species Tegillarca granosa. Next base: position 4,700,112 of record CM056610.1, on the reverse strand, counting down.
AGTTTAATATTTTAAGTAACACGTATGCATGCTATAGATTCTTTTCACTTAAGTGCCATGATGATCTGAATCTTACATTTTGTAACTACTGTTAAGCACACAAGACATTAAGTCACACAAGTATATATCATTGCTAAATGCTTGTTGCCTTGTTGGAATATTCATTAGATATTTATTTTACAGTATTAGTTCTAGTATGTAATATAAATGACAAGATTTGTGTTTAACATACAATGTCTATATCCTCTAAAGCTGTCATTTAAAAAAATAGATTGATGTATTTTCACTGTGAAATGTAAACAAAATCTTTGTGCATTTTTTTTTCAAAAGTTAAGACACAAAATAATTTTATACATACTGGTAGTATACATAAGACTCCTTTCTGCTGCATCAAAGTTACATCATCAACCCAGGACCAGGTGTTGCAGATCAGCTTTTCCATACACCAAGCCCCAGTTACACAATCATTTACTCAATTGAGTCACAATTTGAGTGTACACTCAACTCAACTTTTTCACATTTTTCTCTCATCAATATTTAAAAAAAATTAAGTTTGATGAGATAATGTTTTGTTTTGTTCAACAAACATACATCAAACAACTTAAATATAACATTAGATATTCAATTTTATCTGTGTAATGTCTTAAAAATTGACATTGAAATATTCCATAATTTGAGTTGAGGGTACATTTATTTAAGGGAATGATTGTGAAACTGGGGCCGGCCAGTACATGTGTATACCATTTGAATTGCTCTAGGTATCTTTAGGGAAGAAATTTTACACCAAGTTTTTTTTTCATTTATTCATTTGTTTGTTCATTCGTTCCTTCATTCATTCATTTTATTTTATTTTTGATTTCCACAGGTATACACTTTTTAGCTGATATGTACATGTGTGGTGAACTAGAGCAGTTTGCAAGACAATTTATTTATCAGAACTTCCTGGAGGTAGTTCATACAGAAGAATTTCTTCAGTTATCTGAAGATCGTTTAGTGTCTTTTTTAAAATCGGACAAGCTACAAGTTGTTCATGAAAATCAGATCTTAGAAGCTGTTTGCAATTGGTTACAATGGGATTCTGAGAAGAGGTCTGAGAACTCTTGCCAATTATTACAACATGTTAAAATGCCATTGTTAGATTTGACTTATTTAGAAAATGTGTTGTTGAAATCAGAATTTGTGAAAAATTGTCCGAAATGTCAGCTTTTAATTAGTAAAGCTATAACAATCCATCATGATGATTCAGCAATGCGGACTTGGATTCCCCGAGCTCAGCCACCTAGTATATACGTCCTAGGCGGTAGAAATAGTACAGATTGTCAGCTCAAAAGTATGGAGAGATACGATTTTCTAATAGATCAGTGGAACACTGTGGTAAGAACAAAACGAAAATGTGAGATTCTTTATTAATTTAGCCTATGGTTTTCAAAGCATTGGCACTTATTTCAGTTTTAAGGATTCGAAATATCTAAATTACAAAACTTACCTCTTTCTTAAATGAGACTCCAGTTCATATCAAGGTTTATCTCAACCCAGGATATGTTTAGAAACTTTGGGTATAGCTGATTTAATGCAGAGATTGATTTTTGAGTTGCTTCCCTTGCATCACAAAGCAATTACTGTAAAATCACAAATATTCGTGGGGGATTAAATTTCGTTATTTTCGTGGGTTACTGAAAAGCACAAAATTAAATGTCATTGAAAATTTTTAATTTCCATTGCCCTCAATGGAATTTATTTTCACAAAACTGAATTCCACGAAAATTTCTTCCAATAGAATTTTTTTAAAAATGCAAAACCACGAAATTTTAACCCAACGAATATTAATGATTCTACAGTAACTAATTTCATTAAAATTAATTTTGGCAAATGGCAGAGCAACCTCTGCTTAACATTTCCTTTGAATAATTGACATTAAAAAATGACATTAAATTAATGACATAAAAACAAAATTAAAATACTTATTGGTGTTAATTTCACAATTCCCATGTTTTCTGTGAGAATGCAAGATAAAATGTTTTATGTCTGAATGAAAAGTTAAAAGTCTCAGACATACTGACTGATTATGAAATCTGTTAATAAAGAACATTATAGGTATAAACTTCTGTAATTTCACTGGTAGCTGGTGATATATCAATATAAGTGAAATATCCTTGACTGGGACAAAAGAACCTGAACTCACTTACCTACTCTTGTTTCTTTTGTTTTAGACAAACATGAACATTGCCCGTACAGCTGTGGGTGCTGTTAGTGTTAATGGACTGCTGTTCGCTGTTGGAGGTGAATGTGCGGTTAGCAGACACACAGGAAGATACATTATATTTACGATGTGTTGAGTGCTATGATCCTGTTTTACGACAGTGGATACCAAAACCGGAAATGAAAATTGCACGATCATTTGTTTCATTGGCAGCTGTTAACGGCATATTATATGCAATAGGTAATAGGCATTTTATATGAAATAGATAATAGGCATTTTAAAAGTACTTTAATAGGCATTTTTATATCCAAAATTCAATAGGCATTTCTATGTAGCATATATTTTGTAATGGTATTTTAAAGGAAAAAGACATTTTATATTCAATAGATTATAGGCATTTTATATTTAATGAACATTTTATTTTCAATAGGCATTTTATTTCAAATAGAACATAGGCATTCTATATGCAACATGTTTTATAAGAATCAGACAGTAGTATATGGTACATGTATTTTTTTTGTTTGTGTTTACAGGTGGTGAAGATAGATCTTGTAGTTATAATGTAACAGAGAAGTTTGATCTGTTAACGGAAACATGGTTGTTTGCACCAAATATGAAAAGAAAACGAGCAGGAGCGGGTTCTTGTGTTTGTGATAGTAAAATATATATAGCAGGTAAATGCAGTACTCACAAAGTACAAATAGAGTACTCACAAAGTATTAATATATATACAATGTATATGTATACCAGGTAAATACAGTACTCACAAAGTACAAAAATATATAGCAAGTAAATGCAGTACTCAAAAAGTACAAATAGAGTACTCACAAAGTACAAAATATATATAGCAGGTAAATACAGTTCTCACAAAGTACAAATAGAGTACTCACAAAGTACAGATAGAGTATTCACAAAGTACAAATATATATACAACAGGTTCTTACAGTACTCACGTAGTACACACACACACACACATATATCAGGTAAATACAGTGATGCTTATGTTGGTACAAAACTAAAGCACATTGCCCAGTCAATTTAACATGTCAGTAAAACTAACGGATGTCAATATGGCATGCATAGAATGAACCTTTGAAAAAAAAATTGAAAATCTTTTTCTTAAAATAAATTTGGACTTTTTTTTATTTTTTTTTTTTTTAAGATTCAAAATGGATATTTTCTTTGATCTAGGGGAATTTTTCTGTAATATTAGGGGAATTTGTTAGAAATTTTAGGGGGGGGGGGATATTAAATTTCCTGAGGGTAAAAACTGCTATACCTCATTCAAATAAGGCTAGATTAATGCTTGGTTTCTACACTTGAATCAGTCTAAGCAGTGGTTTTGTTTGCCTAAAATTACTACCGAATAAAGGTAGTTTCCCCTTGAGAAATAAGACTAAAATATCCCAATTTGACAACTAAAATTCCCTAAAAGGCAACAGTGACACATAATCAAATAGTTTTAAGTTAAATCCAGTTGTCCAAAACTGTTCTGACAGACAGAAAATGTTAGTGTCACAATATAAAATCTTTGCAATGAATTTCAAAATTCTGAGCGTAATATATGGCATAAAAAGGGTTCAAATTTTCCCAATCTGAAAGGTGGAAGGTAGTTTTAAAAACAATAGCAAAATCACTGCTTAGTTGTATTTGAGAGAATTGTATGGTCACCCAAAAGCTGATATCTTGATCCTTGGGAAAGAAACTAAAGACCCTAAGGTTTGGTTATAAAAAGTACTGGAACAGTAAAATATTTTTAGTGGGTGGAACAGTAAAATATTTTTAGTGGGTGGAACAGTAAAATTTTTTTAGTGAAACACTAAAGTATTTTTGGTGGAACAGTAAAGTACTTAGTATTTTTGGTGGAACAGTAAAATATTTTTAGTGGAACAGTAAAATATTTTTGGTGGAACAGTAAAATACTTTTAGTGGAACAGTAAAGTATTTTTGGTGGAACAGTAAAGTACTTAGTATTTTGGTGGAACAGTAGAATATTTTTAGTGGAACAGTAAAATAATTTTGGTGGAACAGTAAAGTATTTTTGGTGGAACAGTAAAGTAATTTTGGTGGAACAGTAAAATATTTTTGATGGAACAGTAAAGTAATTTTGGTGGAACAGTAAAATATTTTTGATGGAACACTGAAGTATTTTTGTGGAACAGTAAAATATTTTGGTGGAACAGTAAAGTATTTTTGGTGGACAGTAAAATATTTTTGGTGGAACAGTAAAGTATTTTTGATGGAACAGTAAAATATTTTTAGTGTGGAACAGTAAAATAATTTTGGTGGAACAGTAAAGTATTTTTGGTGGAACAGTAAAGTAATTTTGGTGGAACAGTAAAATATTTTTGATGGAACAGTAAAGTAATTTTGGTGGAACAGTAAAATATTTTTTATGGAACACTGAAGTATTTTTGGTGGAACAGTAAAATATTTTTGGTGGAACAGTAAAGTATTTTTGGTAGAACAGTAAATATTTTTGGTGGAACAGTAAAGTATTTTTGGTGGAACAGTAAAATATTTTTGGTGGAACAGTAAAGTATTTTTGGTGGAACAGTAAAGTATTTTTGGTGAAACAGTAAAGTATTTTTGGTGGAACAGTAAAATATTTTTGGTGGAACAGTAAAGTATTTTTGGTGGAACAGTAAAGTATTTTTGGTGAAACAGTAAAGTATTTTTGGTGGAACAGTAAAGTATTTTGGGTGGAACAGTAAAGTATTTTTGGTGGAACAGTGAAGAATTGAGAAATCATGTCTAATATCAATAAAATGCTTTATTGGTTTTTTAGGTGGTTATGACAAGACACTACATATGGACCGAGCGAGTGTTGAGTGTTATGATCCGACTACGGAAGAATGGACATTTGTGTCGGAGATGGAAAAAGCTAGATCTGGATTGTCATTAGTTTCTGTAGAACATTTTATCTATGCATTTGGTGGGAGATTCAAACATACAGACCAGTATTTTGATCTTGTCGAGAGGTAAATGGATACAGTTTAACCTGTCTAATCTTTACATCTTGTCAACGAAAAAATTTTGATCAGTTTTTACAAGTTTATTAAACAAGCAATTTTAGGACATTGAAATGTTCAGTTTAGGCTGGTTTTCGGTTTAATCAGGGATTCAGTTTTAACAGGCACTATTCTGTAACGGTAAATCCATCTCACCAAACACCTTGCAAATTTGATCACTCCTGTTTTTTGCCTCGTTTTTAAAGTGTCTTGTCTGAAGAAGCCATCACAATTGCCTTATATAGACTGTTGAAATGTGTTGACTTGACTGTGCAAACTTACAATAATAATAACAACATAATACTTTGACCAGTTTCATCTCACATTCCTTTACTCTTGCCTTAATCTGATTGTTTTACCTCATACCTGGTGAGATATTTTGTTTACTTATTGGTCAGTGTAGCCAGATGTTGGTTTACTCAGGGTTCAGTTTAGAAAGGTCAGAAGTTTGGTCAGTTCCAGGATGTTTGAAGAAACAAGAGTACTCAGAAAATACCACAGTGAATTTTGGCAAGTGCACAGACAAACTTTTTCACACAAGGCTCTGTATGAGCAATTTTTCGAACCAAGAGTACTCGTAAAATACCACTGAACTTTGGCAATTGCACTGACAAATTTTTTCATCCAATGATCTGCATGAATAAGAATTTAAACCTAGGTGATGAGAGGCATTGTGATTCATAAAAATGCTTTTTAGACCACATGGCCACTGAGGCCCCTTCATTTAATGTTGTACATGTATTTTGATCCTGTCTATTTTACCTGCATTCTTGACTTTTTAATTGCTAAAATGAAAAAAGTTCTCATTTATTTTTAAGGTTTAATACAATGACCAACCAATGGACAACAATATCATCTATGAATACACCTCGTGCCTGGCCAGGCGTGGCTGTGTTTGATGGGCGTGTCTATGTGATTGGAGGATTTGATGGGTCTAGTCGATTACGGAGTGTAGAGGTGTATGACTTTGATTCAGATCGTTGGACTTTTATTAGCAACATGATCGTCAGCCGAGCTGGTTGTGGAGCTGCTGTTGTATAATATTAACCTCTCAAATTCAACAGTGGCATCTACCATTGTTATAAATTGATTATAGGTTGGGGGAAAATTTAAAATTAAGCTATGAAAGCAAATCTGTGTTTAACGTGAACATGGTTAATGTCTTGACATAATTATTTTTAGATGAATTTAATTATTTCACTTGACACAATACTTTATTCTGTGTAATTTTTTATTCACCAGAAAAAACAACTTGCATACAAAGTATCTGAAAATCTGAAAATACAAAGTGACACACACAAAAACAAGAATTCCACAGAATTAAATGTCTCGCCTGGTTAGTTTTTGACTTTAACATAAACTCACATATTCACACTCTGCCATGGCCTAAGCCGCCGCCGATGACACTGGAAAAGTAACACCTAGGTCTCGCCTTATGGCAATGCCAGGCTCAACAAAAATTAAACATAAAATTCAAATAATAAAAAGGAAGAAAATTAATCTTTTGAGTCTATTTTCACTCCACCATTTTATTCTCACATGCAAATGTAATTTTCCAAAATTTATTAAATATTAAAAATCACAAAAAAAAGTTTAAAAAGCAATAATTTTTGCCCCTTTTTACTGCAAAATTTTATTATTAATTTAGGAAATATAAGCCGTTTACCAATATTTCTAGAATGGGCTTTATGCTGTCTCTAAAAAATGCCTAAAAAACTTGGTTCAGGAAAACTTTGAATTCAAGTTTAAAGTCCCAGTCACTTTCATTTCATCCAGATTTTGTGGAAGTTTTCTATATTCAGTTATTGTCCTGTAAGGGCTTAATCTCTTTTTTTTTCTCCATTTTAAATGGTTAAGGATTAACAATGATCCTGTTTAATTGGTTATTGATGTAGGATTTGTCATTTTAATATATATACATACATATATATATATGGTAAATTCTGTAGATTTTATAAGCTTTAATAATTAATACAAATGTATTTTCAAAGATATATGTATACAAATTATTTTTATTCTTCTACAGTTTGTTTTATTATTCATTGTCCGTGTTGTGCTGTCCGTGGCGGAGTAAATTGCAAAATTTTCACTGAAAATTAAAGGTACATTAATTTGGATAACTGTGGTAACTTGAAGATGTCTGTAGTTTTATGCAGTTTCATATATGGTTAGGAGTAAGTTAATGAACTACTGGTATAAGAACTTTAAATATAAAGTCATGGAAATGTATTTGATTTTCTATGAAAATTTTGTAAATTCGCTGTCACAAAGACAGTGATACAGATAGTTTGCTCAAATTTATGGCCAATTTTTCTCTGCTTCTTTTTACAAACAGCTAAATTGTTTCATTATGATATTATCATATCAGCTTATATCAATTCATCACATGTGTATACAATAGCTTATCCTTACACCTTTATGGTACAGCTTATCCACTATTTTTTTAAATTTGTAAAATTTAATATACCTTGGAATTGTATTAACTTATTCGCTTTTTTGGAATTTGTAAGTACACCTTTGAATTATGGTACAACTAATTCGCTACTTTTGAAAATTTTTTACCGAATATATGTATACTGTAGATCATTTTTTTATATTGTGAATTGATTCAATCTTCAGTGAAAATCAATCCATAATGCATATACTAGAAAAAGTGAAACGAAAACTTTGAAAATCCAAAATATTAACTGTTTTAAAAGACACTTTTATAGTATGAACTATATAAATTTAAAGGAAGAGCCATTTTCCGATAAAGGATGGAATTGCAAACATATGGATTTGATGGAACAGCCATTTTCCAAATAAGGATAGAATTGCAAACATATGAAATTGATTGAACAGCTATTTTCCAAATAAGGATAGAATTGCAAACATATGAATTGATGGAACAGCCATTTTCCAACAAAGGATAGCATTGTTGGCTTAGGTTAAAATGCCAACCAATCAAACAAAACATGATTTAGTTGGATGATTTTCAATGATGGAATTGTTAAACATTACATAATTAGGGTTCATTCAAGTGTGATTCAATGCCAGCAAAAACAAATGGGTTCATATAAAGAATGCTCAATTGATTGAATGGGATTTTACATCTCAGTCAAGAATATTTCACTTATATCGAGATGTTACCAGCTATAGGTGAAGTGGCAGAAATTTTATAGCATGCCACACCTGCCATGACACAAGACATCAGTTTCTATGGTTTCTAATAAAGGCCCAGTGACTCTTATCTCTAAATGTCAAGTGCTTGACGAAAGAATAGAAACTTTCATAATGGTTTTATTTTAAATATCTTTCTATTTGTGTCTTTACATGGGTATAGCACAGACAGGTCTTTTATGCTTTTTACTACAGGCCAGTGTGGGTGTTGAAGCTTGTGATAATATTAGTCTTAATTTTTTAACAATATATAAAAAAAAGAGTCTGCATGAAGCTAAAATTTAGGCAGTTAAAAAATACTGGAGTTAGTTTGATTATTTACCTTGTTCATGCTTGTAAATTCAAGAATTTTTTTTGCATTTTTCTTATATACCAAAAGCCTGGCACTCTAAATGAAAGATATTTTGGCAGCTTAGATTGCACCAGAGTGCAGAATTTTATGCCATTTTTTTTCAATTTTTTCCAGGGGAGCATGCCCAACCTAAGTAAGATGTTTGAGCCTTTGGATCTCAATTTTATACTACCCCTTTTGTAAAATTGTGCATCTGCTTCTGTCTTATTCATGAATAATAAGTGGTCTACAGTATATGAATTTAACTTTTAAATGTTTAGGTGTTGGTCTTTTTGAAAATTATTCCAGCTTTATTTTTTTAACGGAGTGGGTTGCTTCTAAAGTTTAGCCTCATTACCTGAAGATATTGCCTTTTGAAGAGAAGAGCCAAAACATTTAGTGGAGAAGTGTGTTTTTTTTTCACACGAGGTCACAGTATGTGCAAATAAATAAATAATATTTAATTTAAAACACTTAAGATTAATATAGTTTTCACATTTGTTTAATTTTTGAATATTCATGGGAAAATAACGTACAGAATCTTTTTATTTACAAAGGTAATTGTTGGTAAAGATTTTCAACCTACATGTAAAATTAACTGTTAATGCTCCAGTATTATCTAGCAGTTTGTCACATTGTGCATGTATAAGTAACAAATAATAACATCAAATCTGGAAATAGCATTTTAATTGAATCAGGTATATTTTTCATCACATTTTTCAGCTTAATGTTTTTCTCTTGTGGAAGCTTTAAAAGTTTATTATCATAGTGAATAGTCAAACATGTGAAAACTGAAACTTAAGAGTAAATGCAGCATTGCCTGAAATAAACTACTTTATATCAAAAATAACCAGAAATACTGTCTGTTTGTGATTGAAATCATGGTCTGGCCAGTGTTTATGATTGAAATCATGGTCTGGATGGTGTTTGTGATTGAAATCATGGTCTGGCTGGTGTTTGGTTAAGTCATGTTCAACAGTATGGTGCAGTATCATTTTTTGCAGTTTTCATGAACATTGTCATCTACAAACTTAGATGTCAACAAATTTTATTATATTTCAAAAATGATATGTTTTAATGTGAATATTAACATTTTTATCAAAAAAAAAAAAAAAAAAAAATTTCATAAGATATTTTCTTGAGGTCCATGAATTAAATATGGAATCTTTATTATCAGTATTCCCTTTTTGTCTGAATTCGAAAATTCAGTGAGAGTATGTGATTAGATTAATTTTAATAGTCATATTTTTGTTAGTTTTTTTATGGAAAAAATGTTATTTTCAAAGTTGTACAAGGAAAGTTTGATTTTGAAGAAAACTGGAAATGTAGGACTCATGTAGCGAACTGGAACTGTACATGTTTGTGTATGCTGTGCAAAAACACTATTTTAGCATAGGTATATGGTGATTAAAATTTTTTATTGTTTCTTTTTGTTTAAACTTGAAAAAAATTCAACAAAGATAGAGAAGATTTAATTTGAAGAAATTTAGATTTTTTTGAAGTAGATTGCCTAAGGGTGAAGGGGCCTCAGTGGCCGAGTTGCTAAAGCGCGTGTTTACTAATCACAGTGCCTTTCACCATCTAGATTCGAATGCCACTTGGGGCAGATTCTAGTGTGAGAAAGTTTGTCAGTCCACTTGCCAAAGGTCGATGGTTTTCTCTCAGCACTCCAGTATCTTCCACCGTCAAAGAACTGACCGCCTCAACTTGGGCGTAAAACACCATTACTCCACTCTACTCCCTCTCCTCCTAAGGGTGAACTTTCATGATTATATCTTGCAGATTAAATACGAGGAGAACCAAATGGTCAGCTTATATACATATCAGTATTTTCTGTCACAGTTGTGAATTTTTCTACACTGTAAACCAAGAAATTTTCATATTTATAAATTTTTGTGAGTTTTGTTATTTTTAGGTATTCTTTATTTCTGTTTGGTCAGATAATGCAAATGCATTTAAAATATCAAGATAAAATATTTATGTAAATTTTTATTTTTAGTGTGTTTAGTTACTCTCGAAAATTTACAGTTTTACCAAACTGAATAATACTATGAAATCATCAATTTTTGTAGTATTAAGAAAAAATATCATTTCATAGGGCATAAATTTGTGGTTATGACTGTAGTGAATAAAGAAAACCGCATGTTGTAAAAACACTGTCTTATGTGTTCAGTGTTAACGGATAACTCTACTTATTTCACTTTTCATGTTGTTAAAAAAGGTAAGTTGTTATAAACATATGTTAAACAAGTTCGTTGACATGTAAATTCGTGGGTCGTGGTGTCTAGAAAAACAATGAAAATTGGGCCACCACGAAAATTGATGATTTCACAATATTGACATTAACCTTTTGACCGAAAAAAAGTTTTTTGGTTTGATATTAATAAATTGGTAGCTGTTTATGTCTACTACCATAGAAGTTGTATCATCAAATATATTTCCTATTTTTATTTACATTTTTATGTTTTGCTTTTTGGTTGTTGATCTCACAACTCTTACCTATACAGTCATACCTCCCGAAGGGCCCCAGGTTTGAAAGACGAAATAATCTTGACCTGGGTTATAACACACTGTTCCACAAAGTGAAATAATCTTGACTTGGGTTATAACACTCTGTTCAACAAAGGGAAATTATCTTGACTTGGGTTATAACACATTGTTCCACAAAGGGAAATAATCTTGACTTGGGTTAAATACACTGTTTCACAAAGTAAAATAATCTTGACCTGGGTTATAACACACTGTTCCACAAAGGAAAATAATCTTGACTTGGGTTATAATACACTGTTCTACAAAGTGAAACAATCTTGACCTGGATTAAGCCTTACTTAAAAATTTAATCCACAAAGGGGAAATAATCTTGACTTGGGTTTAATACACTGTTTCACAAAGTAAAATAATTTTGACCTGGGTTATAACACACTGTTCAACAAAGGGAAATAATCTTGACTTGGGTTATAACACACTGTTCCACAAAGTAAAATAATTTTGACCCGAGTTATAACACACTGTTCAACAAAAGGAAATAATCTTGACTTGGGTTATAACACACTGTTCAACAAAGTGAAATAATCTTGACCAAGGTTATAACACATTGTTCAACAAAGGGAAATAATCTTGACTTGGGTTATAACACACTGTTCCACAAAGTGAAATTATCTTGAATTGGGTTATAACACACGGTTCAACAAAGGGAAATAATCATGACCTGGGTTATAACACACTGTTTAACAGAGGGAAAAAGTCTTGACCTGGGTTATTACGGTATACACTGTTCAACAAAGTGAAATAATCTTGACCAGGTTTATAACACACTGTTCAACAAAGTGAAATAATTTTTACCTGGGTCATAAAATACTGTTCACTAAAGGGAAATAATCTTGACCTTGATTATAACACACTGTTCGAAAAAGGGAAATAATCTTGACCTTGATTATAACACACTGTTCGAAAAAGGGAAATAATCTTGACATGGGTTATAACACACTGTTCAACAAAGTGAAAATAATATTGACCTGGGTTATAACACACAGTTCCACAAAGTGAAATAATCTTGACCTGGATTAAAACACACTGTTCAACAAAAGAAAATTATCTTGACTTGGGTTATAATACACTGTTTCACAAAGTGATTAATCTTGACCTGGGTTATAACACTCTGTTCAACAAAGGGAAATTATCTTGACCAAGGTTATAACACATTGTTCAACAAATGGAAATAATCTTGACTTGGGTTTAATACACTGTTCCACAAAGGGTAATAATTTTAACCTTGGTTATAACACACTGTTCAACAACGGGAAATCTTGAATTGGGTTATAACACAATGTTTCACAAAGAGAAATAATCTTGACTTTGGTTATAACACACTGTTCAACAAAGGGAAATAATCTTGACCTGGGTTATAACACACTGTTCCAAAAAGGAAAATAATTTTGACTTGGGTTATTATACACTGTTCAACAAAGTGAATCAATCTTGACCTGGGTTTAACACAATGTTCAACAAAGGGAAATAATCTTGACCTGGGTTATAACACTCTGTTCAACAAAGTAAAATAATCTTGACTTGGGTTATAACACACTGTCCCACAAAAGAAAATAATTTTGACTTGGTTTGTTATACACTGTTCTACAAAGAAAAACAATCTTGACCTGGGTTATAACACACTGTTCAACAAAGTAAAATAATCTTGACTTGGGTTATTATACACTTTTCCACAAAGTGAAATAATCTTGACCTGGATTAAGCCTTACTTAAAAAATTAATCCACAAAGGGGAAATAATCTTGACTTGGGTTTAATACACTGTTTCACAAAGTAAAATAATCTTGACCTGGGTTATAACACACTGTTCCACAAAGGAAAATAATCTTGACTTGGGTTATAATACACTGTTCTACAAAGTGAAACAATCTTGACCTGGATTAAGCCTTACTTAAAAAATTAATCCACAAAGGGGAAATAATCTTGACTTGGGTTTAATACACTGTTTCACAAAGTAAAATAATTTTGACCTGGGTTATAACACACTGTTCAACAAAGGAAAATAATCTTGACTTGGGTTTTAACACACTTTTCCACAAAGTAAAATAATTTTGACCTGGGTTATAACACACTGTTCAACAAAGGGAAATAATCTTGACTTGGGTTATAACACACTGTTCCACAAAGGGGAATTATCTTGACTTGGGTTATAACACACTGTTCCACAAAGGGGAATAATCTTGACCTGAATTATAACACACTGTTCAAGAAAGTGAAATAATCTTGACTTGGGTTATGACACACTGTTCCACAAAGTGAAATAATCTTGACTTGGGTTATAACACAGTGTTCAACAAAGGGAAATATTCTTGACCTGAGTTATAACACACTTTTCAACAAAGGGAAATAATCTTGACCTGGATTATAACACACTGTTCCACAAAGTGAAATAATCTTGACTTGGGTTATAACATACTGTTCACTAAAGGGAAATAATCTTGACCCGAGTTATAACACACTACCGGTATTTAAAAAAAGTGAAATAATCTTGACCTGGGTTATAACACACTGTTCTACAAAGTGAAATAATCTTGACTTGGGTTATAACACACTGTTCAACAAAGGGAAATTATCTTGACTCGGGTTATTATATACTGTTCAACAAAAGGAAATAGTCTTGACCTGGGTTATAACACACTGCAGTTTCACAAGGTGATTTATCTTGACTTGGGTTATAACACACTGTTCCACAAAAAAAATAGCCTTGACCTGGATTATAACACACTTTTCCACCCAGTTAAATTATCTTGACTAGGTTGTTAAAAAACACTGTCCAAATAATTTTTGTAAATTTTTTGCTTGGCATGTTTGAAGCTGTTTCGGCATGGTTAGGGTGTAAAACACTTTTTTTTTTCTTTTGTTATGAATGTAAAGTAATACACTGTCCTGCTACCACAAATAATGATCTTCAATACTGGTATTTATTGTATGACAAGCTGTCCAATATACCAGTAAATTGTAGTTCAGATTTTCATCCTATAATATACATTTGTACTTGGGAATCCTGGCCATTTCTCTTCTTGTGTTTCTATCGTTGTCTCAACTTGACTTTTTATATGTGACTTATAAATTTTATATTTATTTATGCATTATGGAATTTGTAAATTAAATTTAAAATTCATCAAATTAAATTATTTAACTTAAATTTTTTTACTTGATATTTTGTATGGTTCACAATCTGGACAAAATGTTGAAAAGCAACATAGGGGCATAGATGGCAGTGGCTTGTGGATTACTGCTAGTATCGCTACATAGGGACTGCTTTGGTAGCTCAGTGGTAGAGTACATGCCTGAAGAGTAAGAGTGTAGGTTTGAAACCCAGCTGGGTCATACACAGAACATTTAAATTTGACATACTGATTCTTCACCTGGCACTCTGCATCAGGACAGAGGTTTGATTTGGTCACTAGGAGCTAAAATAATATGACTTTGGGAGTGGTAGCTGCCTGCAGCAAACTGACTCAGTCTGTAAGACAGCACCTAATTATAAGCAGAAAATCACCCCGAGTGCATGCTAGTACAAGTCTGAACATAATAAACACTTGCACATCTCAAGTATATGAAAAATTATTCTAAGATTAATACTTAGGTTAGATAGGATCAATGGTGTTTGATATCCTAGTCAAGATTTTTTCACTTGTATATTGAGATTGGTCATTTTTGGGATGGTGAAGGAAACTGGAGTGCCAAGAGAAAACCAGACCTTTGACAATCAATAACCTTTATAAGATTAACAAACTTGCTCTGGTCACACATACTGTGAATTGGGGAAATTTCTGCATCAGTTAATATTTGCGAAAGACAAGATGGACATCTATTCATGAAATATAATTGTGTGTAATCTGCATGGTGACCACCAGCAAAAATAATAGACTTTTTTTATAAGCTATAGTTTTATTTTCATATCTCCCTTTACTTGTGAATCAACACTAAAAATAAAATGATCATGAAAATATCCAGATTTTCAGTAGTTGAAAATTGCTGATGTGACTCTAAACAACATTACAGCGAAGCAATGTATCGCTCTACCTAGGATTACTAGTATATCCCATACTGGTGAGTTCTAGTGTTAGAGACTCTGTCCGTCTGCTTATCAAAGTTTGATGGTTTTCTCGGGGTACTTTAGTTTCTTTCGCAATCCAAGAACTCTTGTTCTCCATAATAGTAAAGAATCCGTACTTCAGACCATTACAATTATTACTAAAATGTTTTAGAAAGGAGAGGAGAGTGGAGTAATTGTGTTTTACGCCCCAGTCAAGAATCTTTCACTTATTTCGAGGCGGTCAGTTCTTGGATGGTGGAGGAAACCGGAGTGCCCGGAGAAAACCACCGACCTTCAGCAAGCGAACTGACAAACTTTCTCACACTAGGATCAGTCCTGAGTTTTTAGAAAGGGATACACCATGTGCATTGTATTGTACATAATGGGAAAAAACTCTAAGGGTATAGATTTCTTCAATTTTTAGCAGGTGACATCTTGATACAAGTAAAAACATTTATTTAGGGTAAAAAATGTTTTTCTTCTCAGACTTATTTCAATTACACTAGCTAAGTTGGTTGAGTGCTTGCTCCATAAGTGGAAGGCCATGGGTTTGAACCCGACCAGGTCTGACCTAAGACTTGAAAGTGGTAGTGACTGTTCTTTCACCAAGCACTCGGCATTACCAAATGAAAGTCACAGTTCTTTCAGATGGAAACTTAAAATAAATTAGGTCTCCTCTCACGCTAGACGTGGCACAATAAGGAACTCTGCTGTATAATGCCATCAGTGCAACGCACAGGTAAAATTTCTGCACTTTCACCTATAGCTCGATATGTCTCGATATAAGTGAAATATTCTTGACTGGGACGTTAAACATCATAACTCAACTCAAGAATGACTTATGTATAGGTTCAGGAAAAGTGAAAAACAAAATTTTTTTTCTTAAAGTCAAAAGTTTTGTATTATGTTGCATTAACGATTTTATTCTGCTATAAGGAACAATAAATTTTTAAAGTTTTAAAAATAAATTTAAACATCAGTTCATGTCCTGCCATGTACATGTGATCTATGTAGATCTATGTAGATGTGGTGTCAGGTACAATTGGCCTATGTTAATATGGAGTCATGTACATATGGTTTATGTTAATGTGATGCCATGTAAATGTGGTCTATATGTACATGTGGTCTGTAAATATGGTGCCAAGTAATTGTGGTGCCATATACATGTGGTCTAAGTAAATGTGGTCCATGTACATGTGGTGTATGTAAATGTGGTGCCATGTACATGTGGCCTATGTAGTGTGGTGCCATGTACATATGGTTTGTGATGCCATGTAAATGTGGTCTGTAAATATGGTGCCAAGTAATTGTGGTGCCATATACATGTGGTCCATGTACATGTGGTCTTTGTAAATATGGTGCCATGTACATGTGGTCTATGTAAATATGGTGCCATGTACATGTGGTCTATGTAAATATGGTGCCATGTACATGTTGGATGTCGGGGGGGGGGGGGGGGGGGGGGTTGTCTGGTACAAACTTTAGTCAGGCCCAGGTAGGGATCAACCACACAAAAATTTCGTTCCAATTGGCCCAGTGGTTTCAGAGGAAAAGATTTTCAAAGATTTCACAAAATATTGCACCTAATTTGCATAATTAGTGAAAATTGGGTCGACGAAAAATTTCTCACAAAAACCCCTTACATATGTTGAACCCCCCACAATATACTTTCTACATTTGGAATTGGAGTTAAATCGGTGGAAAATGGATCCACAATGGCCATTTTAGTGTTTTTTCTATTTATAGTAACGACGGCCATCTTGGATGTCGGGAGGGGGGGGGTTGCCTGGTAAAACTTTAGTCGGACGACATAGGGACCTTCCACTCTAAATTTCATTCCAATTGGCCCAGTGGTTTCAGAGAAGATTATCAAAGATTTCACAGAATATTGCACTTAATTTGCATAATTAGTGAAATTGGGTCAATGAAAAAAAGACTCGGAAAAACCTGTTACATATGTTAAATCCCCCATGATATACTTTCTACATTCCCAATTTGAGTTAAATCGGTGAAAAATGGATCCACAATGGCCATTTTAGTGTTTTTCTCTATTTATAGTAACGACGGCCATCTTGGATGTCGGGAGGGGGGGGGGGTTGCCTGGTAAAACTTTAGTCGGGACGACATAGGGACCTTCCACTCTAAATTTCATTCCAATTGGCCCAGTGGTTTCAGAGAAGATTATCAAAGATTTCACAGAATATTGCACCTAATTTGCATAATTAGTGAAAATTGGGTCAATGAAAAAAAGACTCGGAAAAACCTGTTACATATGTTAAATCCCCCATGATATACTTTCTACATTTCGAATTAGAGCTAATCGGTGGAAAATGGATCCACAATGGCCATTTTTGTGTTTTTCTATTTATAGTAACAGCGGCCATCTTGGATGTCGGGCGGGGTTGTCTGGTATAAAATCTAGTCAGGCTCAGGTAGGCATCAACCACACCAAATTTCGTTCTAATTGGCCCAGTGGTTTCAGAGGAGAAGATTTTCAAAGATTTCGCTAAATATTGCACCTAATTTGCATAATTAGTAAAAATTGGGTCAATAAAAAATTTCTCACAAAAACCCGTTACATATGTTTAATCCCTCACTATATACTTTCTTCATTTCAAGTTTGAGCTTAATTGGTGGAAAAATGAATCCACAATGGCCATTTTTGTGTTTTTT
Source organism: Tegillarca granosa (assembly GCA_029721355.1). Taxonomy (NCBI): domain Eukaryota; kingdom Metazoa; phylum Mollusca; class Bivalvia; order Arcoida; family Arcidae; genus Tegillarca; species Tegillarca granosa. The sequence goes on along the minus strand of CM056610.1, from coordinate 4,682,150 downwards.
CTATTTATAGTAACGGCGGTCATCTTGGATGTCGGGCGGGGTTGTCTGGTAAAAACTTTAGTCAGGCCGAGGTAGGGACCTTCCACACCAAATTTGGTTCCGATTGGCCCAGTGGTTTCAGAGGAGAAGACCAAAGTTTACACACGCACGCACGCTTTGCCATGCCATAAGCTCAGCTGGCTTTAGCCAGTTGAGCTAAAAATCAGTCTATTATAATGCCTTTGGAGACGGCCACTACAGGCCTTAAACAAGGGAAATAACACCTATCACTCCTGGTCATCGGGGGGGGGGGGGGGGGGTCCCCACAGGGGCTATCAAAACAGGTAAAAAGCACATTTTCTTCATAAATTTAAATTTGTTTAAATGACATAACTAAGACAGACATGAAAATATTTATTTATTGATTTTTCTTAATTTCAAACAAAAACAATGCTTCTTGCAAAATTTCAAAAATACAATAATTTTTCACACAAAAATATGTACAAATATATAATTGTTGCTATCCTTGTCAATTTTTGAAAGCAAAAATAAAAAATACGGTACATAGAAATCTTTTTTGATGATATTGCAAAATACTTTATTTCACCCCAAACACCTCTACACTCAAATAATTCTAATGGGGAACATTTGTTGCAAAGAAAAAAAACTTCATTTTTTACTGAAGAGGAAAGGGGGTAGGGGGAGATGGAAACTCATTTATTGTTTTTCAAAACTATCCTGAAAAAGTGAAAGTGTTGACTTAAAAAATAACAATGCTAAAACTGTCAGACAAGAAAAACCAATTAAAGATCTTTGTTGAGGATTGGCTGCCAAACCAAATCAGATTAAATTCCACACCAAATTGGATAAAAATTCAAAATCTAAATGGATAGAATTCCAAACGAAACAGGTTAGAATTCCAAACCAGGCTGGATAGAATTCCAAACCAAATTGGCTAGAATTCCAAACCAAACAGGATAGAATTTCTAATCAAACTAAATCATAGATCGAACTGGCTAAAATTCTAAACCAAACTGGAACTGAATAACACGGAATTAAATGTAGTTAAATTAATTAAAAAAATAAAAGGAAAGTAACATTTAGTGGTCAATTTCAACATAAAATTTTTCTATATCAGACAAATTGGACTGGCCATGTCAAGGAGAAAATAAAGGACCCCCCCCCCCCCCCCCATAATGTATATACATGTGCAGTAAATTGAGCAAGTTGAAGAGGAAAAAAATGAAGTCATGGATGAAATGGTTAATAAATGAAAATAAAATGAAAAGATACATTTAATATTTTATGTATATATTCCAAAGTAATGTCATTTTTATGAATACAAACAATATGGAATGTTTACAATTAGTGACACCATGCCTACTGCACCAAGCCCACTTAATAATTACAAGTATGTCTATAAGGGGGCCAAAAGTTTGGTGCACTAGATGGAATGAAAATTATTATTTTTTTTATTGTTATTTTTATGTCTGCGTATCAGCATTTTGTTATTACTTATAATCTTTATTATTATTCTCCCTCATTTCTGAAGGGGCATCTCCTTCTTTGTTTCTGATCCGATCAGGTTAAAATTTGTCACCTGGTAGGGATAGTCCATGGGAAGGTTGCTTCCTCACTGTTTTTCAGAATACGGAAGTATTCTGGAGAAATCTCATTAAAACCAAGAAATTCCAAAGAGTTCTTTCTTTCTTGGAATTTACTCTGCTATTTAGAGTGTAACTGGTAGCAACTATGGCCTAGAGAGAGCGAGAGAGAGAGAGAGAGAGAGAGAGAGAGAGAGAGAGAGAGAGAGAGAGAGAGAGAGAGAGAGACTGGGCGAGCTGATATGCAGACATACACTTACTTGCAAGTATACATTCTAGTTATTATTGTTGTTGTTTGTCGAAAACAACATTTTTTGAGTGAGAAATTCACAACATATAACCTGCACAGACAATACAATAACAAATTCTATCAAGACAATATAATGGAAGAAACTAACAATTTTTGAAGATAAATTGTTCTAAAATAAGTTAAAGCAATATAGATATATTGTCAATCCTTTTATTATTTTTTTACCTTCAATAATTACTTTTCATTAGATGCTATTAATAGTATTGACATTTAAAAAGAAATATAAAGAACATATTTTTGTATTATGCTCTCAGTTAATAAATAACTAGTTCTTATATAATTGTTTATGCTTGTTATCTTTACTTTTCTATACAATTTATTGTGTTTTTTTTTATCACTATAACCCTTGGCTTTTGCATTAAAGCTGCATAAAGTTTTTAAATTTTCCGATTTTTTTTTTTTTTTTTTTCAATAAAAATATATTTTTTAAATAGATAACTCCTTATCACGATCCGTGAGATTTATTTCTTAAATTTCATTCCTATTCACTGTAATAAATGAAATCCTCTAATTGGCTTGGTTACTTGTTTAACACTGATTATTAGAAGCTTGGAGTATGCGCACTGATGTACAGAGACTCGAATGAATCAAAGGGGAAACCTGAAAAATTGCATTAATTGTCCGCCATTAATATCCAAATGTATTCACAATAGTGTTATTTATCCCTTACAAAGTCACAAATGACAAATTTAATGAAATTCTGTGTGTAATTTATTGCATTTCACTGGTTTGTATGTTGTGTTTAAATGACCGGCTTTTTTTAATGATGCAATCATATTCTAAAATTAGAGCCCACAGGCTACAACTCGCTGGAACATTACTGCTATTTCTATATTTATTCAAGCTTTTATCATTGAACCAAATGTAACATTGTTCATTAGGAACATCTTTAATTAGTTCAGCATCGTTTTTATTTTTTTCCTAGAAAAACTTAATGCAGCTTTAACACTTGCACAATGACATGTAGTTTTTACATCAATATTCTTTCTCATCTTTTCACTTTTTTTTTAAAATCATAAGAATAAAAAAAATCTACTTTTGTTACACCATCCAATCCATAGTTATATCATATTAAGTGTTATTATCCAACAAATTACAGAGCTTGATTGTCACCACCATAAACAGATTTTTTTTAAAAAAAAGTTCTAGTTCAATTAATTTATTATCTACAAATATTTTCAAACAGGTTACAGTAATCAATTTACCATATAGCATATAACAGTTCCAAATGTTGGTCTCAAACTATGTGTTTGTTTTATTTGATAATTAAAAAGGTATTTTTGTTAAATATATCAAACTGCAAAATTAAAAATTATAAATATATATGATTTTTCTGTTCATGTTGGAAAAGAAATTTTGAATACTGCGTAATTTGCATACAATATGTACAAATTATGCAAAAATTATGTTATGTTTTTTTTAAAAAAAATCTATTCTTTATTTTTTAATTTAAAAAAAAAAAATCATTTCTTGATTTTCAATCTATAACATTTTACATGAAAAATCTGTGATTTTTATACATTTAAAACCTTCAGTAAAAAAAAAAAGAAAATTAACATCTCTCATGTTTTAGAAATTTAAATGTTACCTTGATCATGATTGGTCATACAAACAGAACATCATGAGCAATTTATTCAAGAGAAAATAACAAAAATTATGTAACCAATCAAAATGCTTGAAACAAAGAAGAATGAAATGACAAAATATTTGATCAATCAAAGTGTTTGAAGGAGAAATGAATAAAATAACGGTATCTTTGAAGCAAAAGAAAACTGAATAAAGAAAAAATTCTGACCAATTAAAATGCTTGAAACAAAAGAAACTTGGTTATTTCAAAGAACATGAATGATGATATTTCATGAAAACAAATTAATTACTATATATAAAAACAAAAACAGGTTTGAAACAGTAAACAGTTGAAAAAGTGAAAGATAAACAGAATAGGAAAAAAAAAGAAAAAAAAAAAGAAAGAAAGAAATATATACAAAAAATAAAAGCTACAAAGACGAAAAAGTGTAAATTAAACTCAAGAAAATGTAGTGAAAACATATCAAAATGGGTAAAAAAAAATTTGTCAAATCTTTAAATTAATACATACAAAAATTAACAGCAACATGAGGCCCAGTAGGGCCTGTATTACTCACCTGGAATACCTTCAACTTTTTTTTTTTTTTTTTTGCTTTTTATTTTTATAATATATCCAATTATTTAAATGTAGATAAATCCTCATTTTCTGTTATATTATGAAATGTTTATAACAAATTTTCTTTCAATTGGCCATGTACTTTCAGAGAAGAAAATTTTCAAAGATTTTGGCTACAAATACGTCTTAGTTGCATATTTAGTAATTATTGCCAAAGTGAATGATTGTACAGAATTACATATGTTTTATTCCTAGACTTCTTTTTTCTATTTTCCAAATTTCAACAAAATCAGTACATAAATGTACCCATAGTGTCCATTTTTTTTTATAGGTTTTTACCATTTATAGTAATGGGCAGCCATCTTGGGTTTTGGACAGACACGAAGGATAACTTAGAACTATAACAACTAAGGATCATCCATACCTAATTTCATCTGAATTGGCCAATTAGTTTAAGAGGAGAAGATTAAAGTTTACAGATGCACAGACACAAGCATGCATGCTTTACCATGCAATAAGCTGGCTTTGCCAGGTGAGCTAAAAGTTACTTCAAATTTCCTAGTAAAGAGTAATATACATGTATCTAAAATTGTGATGTACAAAATTATGCATTAGAAATAAGAATAATATGTGAAAATTTTTGATTTTTGTTAAGCTAACCATTTTCAATTTTTTTAAAGTCAATAATATTTGAAATATATAATATGTATGAAATATCAAAAATAAGTACCAAAAAAAAAATAATAATAATAAAATTAAAAATAATCAAAATCAAACAGTAAAACTAAGAAATTTTCAAGACCAAAGTTAGGTAACAAACAATATGTTGACATGGTAACATGTTTTAGTTTAATCTTCTTGTCTCCTATTTCTTCTATAAGTTTTGCTTTGGACTTTTTGCCATGCTTTCCTTGGAACAGGTTCTTCTACTACAAATTCGGTAATGTCGTCTTCGAATTCATCATCTAAATCGTTCTTGTTGCTGGCTGCTGCTGCTGCTGTTTTGTTCTTCTTTGATTTTTTACCCAACTAAAATTTAAAAAAAAATCCCTTAAAACATAAACTTACAAAAACTTAAACCGACAAGAATTTCAAAAGATTTAAATGTCGCGCCTGGTTAGTTTTTGATCGAGTAAAAAAAATTACTTTAACATAAACTTTCACATTTTGACAAGCCACCGTCTCCTACGATGATACCGGAAAAGTAACACCTAAGTTTCATTTTTTGGCAATGTCAGGCTTGACAAAAACTCTGCATTGGTTGTAGGTGACCTTGACCTTTGTTTTTCACAGAATGACAGACAATCAAGGGTAAACCTAAATATACCCCCGACCATTCCATGGCTGGGGCATAATGATGTTGTGCTTAAAGGTTGAAGTTGCCACTTTGGTTCAAGTCACTTATAGTACTATTAAATGTAGATGGCCCAAAAATAAATTAAAGGGCCCCATAAAATACTGTCAGTGGGTTAAACTTGGCTATCTAGTGGGGTGTCAGACTTTACTTTTTTAAATTTTCACTTTTTTGTCTTAGTACTTGACAACCTTTATGACAAATAGCATATAGTATGTATCATATGCATTAATATTGGTTAAATTTATATTTACAAGGTTGACAAATTGCTGCTATGACCTTGACCTTTGAACATATGACCTTGAACCATACATCAATATGATCATCATGTCAATACCTACAATATTCTAATTACATGCCTATACAAAAAGTTAATAGTTTTGAAGATGATTAACAGTTTCAGTCTTCCTAAGCTGCTATGATCTTGACCTTTGAATGTATGACCTTGAACGATACATCAATATGATTGCCATGCTAATACTTACAATATTTTCAAGTTTTCAACAACAAATAGCATATAGCATGTATCATTTGCATTAATAATGATTAAATATGTATTTACAGGTATGACAAATTAAAACATTTTTTTTTTTTTCTAAATAAACCTGAATTACATTATAATTTTGACCCCTTTTTTTGAAAATATGGCCTTAACTTTTTAAGACTTGGTTCAGGATGGGGCCCCACTTACCTCAGTTCTAGACCGGACAAAGAATCATTCAAACTCTATTTATTGTTATCAAAGATAAATATTTCTTATTATTTTTAACATAACAATGAACAGTAGCTAGTACTTAGAATGTGCACATATGGCACATCAAAATTTACTTGTAATGTTGACTTATGTCAACTGGTTGGTAGTAATGTTGGCTAATGTCAACAGGTTGGTTGCAATGATGGCTAATGTCAACTGGTTGGTTGTAATGTTGACTAATGTCAACTGGATGGTTGTAATGTTGACTAATGTCAACTGGTTGGTTGTAATGTTGGCTTATGTCAACTGGTTGGTTGTAATGTTGACTTATGTCAACTGGTTGGTTGTTATGTTGACTTGACTTATATTCACTGGTTGGTTGTTATGTTGACTAATGGCTTTTGGTGATGAGTTCTAGGTTATTTATCTTGAAACAAGTTCATTTGTGCATGAGTTAGTTGAGTTTATATTATGGTTAGTCTTGTACTTGAGGGCACTCATGGCTTCTTGTTGAGGTTAGAGCTCACCAAAGTTAGCCCACCACAGACTAACATACCGCTCCCCTTGTCACATTATCCCGCCACCTTTAAACCAGTTGATGGTCTGTCCTGCTAATGCTAAGTGTCAGAAAAGGAAGCAGTTTCTCAAATTATAAAGTCTTATGTAAAGCCAGGCCTGGGTTTGAACCCCCAAAAACTCTTCCTTTAGCGGCAAATAATTTACTAATGAGCCACTAAAGTTGTCCCTATTATTAATGATCTCAATAAACTGACCTTTGCCTTATGTACAAAAAGTGAAACAAAACATCAAAAATTGGAAAAAAAAACTTAGAAAATCAGAATACAACATCAGACTTCTCCAATCATTAGATTTTAAGATTAATAAGATTAATGTAAATCACTTCAATTTCATGACACTTTTTTGGGAGAATTCATACCAAACCTATCGCGACAGGAAATTTTCATGATTTCCCCAAAGGTAACACCTTTTAAAATAGGTTTATAGATATTCGGTTAATTTTTAAAACTCATACATGACATACTTATATACACCTTCATGAGATTATCAAGCTGAGTGATCAATATTAGGTACTGTCAACTGATAGCGTACAAAATGCATACATGGTTTATGAAAAAAAAAAAAAGATTATAAATCCAACAGTGAATAAACTTATGATGATTTTAATCAGTTTTAATAAAAAGCAATTTATGTGGATTAATGTAGCAATAACTTACAAATAGAACGAAAAAAATGGATATGTAAATAATGCATTTTTCGTGTTAGTGTCCAGTTTCTTAGGTAGAAATGCACAGAAAACTAGGATTCAACTTTATCAACAAGAGGCCCATGGGCCTTAATGCTCACCTGAAGATATGTCCAATATTGTTTGCAAAGTGCAATAGACAATATATTAAGTACAGAAACTTTAAAAGTTTCCTCAAGTTAAGAACTCCCACAAAACTTAAGCAGAAATATATCCAGTCACATTTCATTTATAAGTAGCTTATATAATATGCATGAAGTAACTGTAGTGCAATGAAAAATTTCCAAATCATTAATCAATTTCAGTATACTTATGCAGCTATGAACATTGAACATATATGACCTCGGACCATATATGATTGTCATGTCAATACCTACAATATTCTAATATACATGCCTATACATGAAATTAATAGCTTTCAAGATAATTAATAATTTAAGTCTTCTTCTGCAGCTGTGACCTTGACCTTTCAACATATGACCTTGATCCATATATCAAAATGATCGTTGTCGCAATACCTACAATTTTCTTATATACATGCCTATACAAAAAGTTAATAGTTTTCAAGATATAATGACAAATACATAATTTTTAGCAATTTCCTTAACCTTATTCCTATAATGATATGACCTTGACCTTTAAACATATAATCTTGAACCATATGTCAAAATGATCATGTCAATACCTAAAATATTCTAATATACATGCCTATACAAAATGTTAATAGTTTCAAGATAATTAGCAATTTAAGTCTTCTTCTGCAGCTGTGACCTTGACCTTTAAACATATAACCTTGAACCATATGTCAAAATGATCATGTCAATAACTACAATATTCTATTATACATGCCTATACAAAAAGTTCATAGTTTTCAAGATAATTAGCAATTTAAGTCTTCCTTTGCAGCTGTGAAATTGACCTTTCAACATATGACCTTGTACCATATATCAAAAAAATTGTTGTCGCAAAACCTAAAATATTCCAAATTACATCGCTATACAAAAAGTTAAAAGTTTTCAAGATAATTAGCAATTTAAGTCTTCTTCTGCAGCTGTTACTTTGACCTTTCAACATATGACATTGATCCATATATCAAAATTATTGCATGTCAATACCCACAATATTCTATTATACATGCCTATAAAAGAAGTTAATAGTTTTCAAGATGTAGTGACAAATACATAATTTTTAGCAATTTCCCCCACTCAGTGCCTTACAATTTTCCCATTTTGAGCCCCATGGCTACCATTTGTGAAAATCTCAAAATAGATGACCTAAGGATTTTATAAATCAAATAACTAGGGTATATCTCTTGTAGATTCAGAGGAAAAGATTTTTAAAGTTTTTCACTATTTCCCCCCTTATGGGGCCCCAAGGGGAAATAACTCCTTCATTTGTGCAAATCTGAAAGGGCTTCACCCAGGCATGATGGTTACCAAGTTTCATTAAATTTGGCCCAGTGGTTTTGGAGGAGAAGATTAAAATGTAAAAAGTTTACGCATGATGACAACGCATGACGAATGAAGATGGATAGCAATAGCTCATCTGAGCTTTAAGCTCAGGTGAGCTAAAAATCACTTTACTTTCGTGACACTTAATTTTTGCGAATTGTTACCGTGTTGAAAATATCACTAAAAAAATAAAGTGCTTGCGAAAATTAAGTGATTTATAGTATAAGGTTTCATAGCTGCTATGCTATTTTATGGCAAGTTTTAAACAAATCTTGTTGCACCAGCTCAATCATCCTAATATCCAAGTTTCATCAAAACAGGTCCAGGAGTTCCAGAGGAGAAATGGAAAATATAAGTGGGTATAAAGGATGCAGTAATCTAATATACACCTGTGGCCTTAGAATAAGCTCACATGACATTTAGTCAGCTGACCCAATATATAATTTACCTGCAATGTCTTGTATTGCTTTGCAACGTAGTCCTTTAAAGCATATTGGTGCCCTACCATTTCTTTTGCGGTCATCATGATTTCTCTGCAGGTACTCCACTCCCTTTTATCCAGTATTCGCTGAAGTTCACTTTCCACTTTGTTCTTGCACAAAAGAAGGTTGGTTATATCTAAAGTCATTGCTGAATAGTATTCAGATGCCTTGTCGGACTCAATGTAGTAATGTGAAATGAAATAAGTAACATCTTCGAGGGCGGGAGCAATATCCTTGTCATACAATGATTGGAATGAATGCAACTCTACCATTTTTTGGGAATGATCTGCACTCTGTTCATGAAGCTGTTTTTCACTCAGCGGTGAGGTTTTGGACAATGAAAACATAGGTTTTACACCATCAAGCAATGAAGCAAATGGATTATTCTTTAACTGTTGAGGACTCAGATTTACTTTCATGGATGGGCTTACATCTCCACCACTTTCAGATTCTTGCAACTCTTCAGGATTATCAACATCCACTTCTTCCACTTCTTTTTTTTGATTGGTGAAGGTTACACCACATATTCCACACATGTTTTCATCGATGACCGTTCTCTCAAAAACCTTATTTCTGTTTTCAAATTGTTCTCTTGAAATTTGTTTTTTCACTAGTTTAGCTGCAAATTTACATTTTTTCCTAAACTCAATAATTTTCAGCTTTCTCAGAATGATTCCAGCTTTAATTTTAAGTTCTTCTGATTCTTCTTGTTTTTCTTGCTCTTTCTTGCGCCTGATGGTTTCTTCCATACTTAGTTGACAATCTTCATCCATATTTGTTTCATCTGTGTCATTACTTTGTGGAGGTGTATATTTATGTGGGTTGGTTAGCATTTCTAGGGTGTCATCATTAACAAAAGTGGACGAAAAATATGTCACCTTGCGCAGTGGTTCTGAACAAACTCCGTAACGCCTAGTATTGTCCCATTTACAAAACAAAAGATCGTCACCTCTCTCTTTCAATAATTCTTGTAGAATACAAACTATATCACAAATGCCAGAAGCTTTTCTCAAATTCTCTAAAGCCAACTGTAAACGTCGCGGCATAGCATCGCTCAGTTCATTTCTACAGAGACTTTGTAACAATATGCCTTCACTTTGTGCCCAGACAGACTTCCCCATGTTGCATATAAATACCATCGAGAGGATAACTAGCCTTTCTGCAATCCTCATGTCTGTATTGTCTTTCCCGTTAAACATTCTCCACAGCAAATATAAATTCACCTTACTCCCACATAAGATCGATACCATCCTCTCTATCCTATCCTGGATAAAACTGATGTTTGCAGTTCTAGGCAGACGGTTACGCTTGATTGCTTCAAGTGTCGGTATGCCATCTTTGAAACTATAATCAACAAAGGTCAAGGCTGACTTGTAGGAAGCAGGAACAACAAAGAAAAAGTCATGATCTTGAAAGAGTTTGGCTGCAATACAAAACCCTATTGTTGTGTAAATTTCTAACCAGAAGCTGAATTGGTGAATTTCTGGAAGAAATTCCATCTGGTTACGATCCCCAAGTAAAACAACAAATTTAGTAAATTTTATCAACGACTCCAAAGGATCATTGTTCATTGTTGACAAATAGTGAAAGGCATCCCTAAAGCGCTGTGGCAGACACTGAACAATCAAATGATGTCTTTGAGTTCGGTCATCTCTGTGAAAGTTACACATAAAACCAAGTTTTTCGACATTTTTCCTTGCTGCATTGTTTTCTCCATATGCATGTATAAATTCTTTCTGAATATTTGACTCAAATGTCAACATACAATCCTTGACATCGATATCATCAATGTGCAAAAGATGTAAGAAAAATATAATTTTCACAAATATTTTGGAATTGTCTTTTGGCTCTTTTTTCAAACTGTCATTATACAAACATTTAAGAAAATCTGAAAATTGCAATTTCACACTCCTAATGCGAGAAAATTTTTGGACAAATTTTGGGATAATGTCAGACAGTTCTTTGGGATGCATGTGCACAGGCATGAGATCTAACATTAGTTGCTGACAGGAAGAAAACCTTTCCAAAACATCATCTTGTGGCAAATATTTTTTGACTAAGCTTACTAGTTCTAAATTCATTTTACTGACAAATTGAAAACAATATTTCTGAATGTAAGAATCTAACTCTACTTTCAACATATCAAATTCCAAAAGATCAGTGTAGGTCTTTTTCATGTGGTGCTCATGCATCTTTTTACAATTTTCAACCTCGCACTGTTTGCCTAATTCAAAGAAGCGACACAGACTATATTTGTTCTGTAGACTTTCTAGAGTCTTTATTACTACCTGGTACCAGTCTAGACCCCGTTGCAGAAGAAATCTACTGACTGCTATAGTAACCTTTTCTTTAAGCAGTTCACATTGAACTGAATTTCTGTTAAATTCTGACAGTAATCGTTCCAAAATTTTCACTCCAAATGGATTCTGCTGTGGGTACAGGTAGCAAAATTCTTCATTCTTTTTATGAAGCCCATAAAAAGCCAAAATCTTTTCAGCTCGGGATTTCTCATTCTCTGTTTCAGGGATATTCAAAACCTTCACTACTTTGAGAAGGTTTTCCATGCCAAGGACTAATTTCCTTAAAGTAATATAAGAGTTCAATGCAGCATTATTGACCATCCAATCCATACATTCCAGTTGACCTGCTTCATTTCGCCAATCTTTGTTGTAAATACCCCAGGACAATCCAATGTCATCCTCTTTCCCGTTAACTCTACCAAGAAGTAAATATACATCACCGAGCAAATCTTTATCTAAATTTTGCAGCAACTCTTTAGCTTCATTCAAGGACTTGCTAATGTCATCAGTATCCCATTCTCCGTTAACTTCACTTTGCTTTGAGAATTTTAAAGTGGCATCAATGAGCAAACATCTGCCGATAATCTCTTTGTTTCTAGATTGTCTAGCCAACTCTACAGCTTCAACAGTCTTACCATGACGTAACAGCAATGTGGCAGCTTCATCATACCGACCTGTAATGGAAATGGAAAAAAAAAAAAAAAACGTTATGAGTCACTTTATTTTTTGGTTTAATAAACAAGAGGACCAATAGGGCCTGTGATGCTCAACTGGCTGCATATGTAAAACAATGTTTTATTTTGTTTGTAATGCTGTTTAATGTTCAACTCAAGAATATTTCACTTATATGGAGACTGTCAGTATTAGAAATGGTGGAGGACACTGGAGTATCGGAGAAAACCACGACCAAGCAGCAAGTTAACTGACAAACTTTCGCCATGCCATAAACTCAGCTGGGTTTAGCCAGTTGAGCTTAAAATGGATCAACAATGGCTATTTATTTTTATATCTAGTAACAATGGGCATCTTGGACTGGTACAAACTTTTTTCAGGCTGATGTAGGAACCTTCCACACGAAATTTGGTTCCAATTCGCCCAGTGGTTTTAGAGGAGAAGACTTTACTAAATATTACACCTAATTTGCATATTTCTTGAAAATTGGGTCAATAAAAATTTTCTCAGAAAAACCCGTTATATATTTTGAATCCCACACAGTACACTTTCTATATTTAAAATTTGAGCTCAATTGATGGAAAAAAGGATCCCAATGGCTATTTTTATTTTTTTCTATTTTTTAGTTACAGTGGCCATCTTGGATGTCAGGCAGGGTTGCCTGCTACAAACTTAAGTCAAACCGACGTAGGGACCTTCCACACAAAATTTCATTCCAATTGGCCCAATGGTTTCAGAGGAGAAGATTTTTACTTCATTTCACAAAATATTGCACCTAATTTGCATAATTAGTGAAAATTGGGTCAACGAAAAACTCGGAAAAACCTGTTAAATATGTTCAATCCCCCACAATATACTTTCTACATTTCAAACTTTAGCTAAATCAGTGGAAAAAATTGATACACAATGTCCATTTTTGTGTATTTTCTATTTATAGTAACAGCGGCCATCTTGGATGTCAGGTTGGGTTGCCTGGTACAAACTTAAGTCAGGTCGACGTAGGGACCTTCCACACAAAATTTCATTCCAATTGGCTGAATGGTTTCAGAGGAGAAGATTTTTACTTCATTTCACAAAATATTGCACTTAATTTGCATAATTAGTGAAAATTGGGTCAACAAAAAAAGACTCGGAAAAACCTGTTACATATGTTCAATCCCCCACAATATACTTTCTACATTTCAAACTTTAGCTAAATCAGTGGAAAAATTGATACACAATGTCCATTTTTGTGTATTTTCTATTTATAGTAACAGCGGCAATCTTGGATGTCACGTGGGGTTACTAAGTAAAAACTTTAGTCAGGTCGACGTAGGGACCTTCCACTCTAAATTTCATTCCAATTGGCAAAAGATTCTCAAAGATTTCACAGAATGATTGCACCTAATTTGCATAATTAGTGAAAATTGGGTCAATGAAAAAAGACTAGGAAAAACCTGTTACATATAAAACTAACATACCAGTCCTTGTCCATATCATAATCCAAAAAACAAAGTAAAAACTTTGCAAACTGGCAAAATATGTTATACATGTGAACTTCCATCAAGGAAGTGAAGCCGGGTAAGCACCTCCTGTCTAGCTAGCTACACCCGTCACTACAAGTCAATTTTGAGAATGAAAGGAACACAGAACTATGGTAAATCAAATATATCCAGTATAAGTTGGGATATAGTGACTACATACTTATCAACAATATTGTGATGACGGCCATAAAACTTTTTAAGGGCACTGATTAGCCTAGGTTTGCAATATCCTTGTGTCAACAATTTAATTGTAAGTAATTTGCTTCGTTGCAGAAAGTCCCCATAGTGGGAACAAGCTCTACCGTACCGTATTAACTGTGAAACATATACACCAAGCGCAGGAGAAGCGGGGATATTACTGCAAAGAAACAGAAAGTTGACAATAGAAAAATTGAAGTCATCACGTTTGTTGTATAGTTTCAGATGTAACCTTTTGTGGGTGTCATAATTGAGGTATAAGTCTAAATATGAAGCAGAACATGGAGAATCTGTCAGTGTCTTTTATTTCAAGCTCACTTGGATAGATAACATTCACATATTCTCCAAATTTGTGATTATTTAGAGATAGAACATCATCTACATGTATATATCTGTATGTGTAGTTGAATGATTTAGCGACAGTCTTTTCTCCAGATTTGACAAGGTTATGAAAAAATTCTGATTCATATGAATAAAGAAACAAATCAGCAAGCAAAGGTGCACAGTTTGTGCCCATTGGTATACCAATTGTTTGTAGAAAGATAGAAATATGTTGTCTATCAAAAACTCCAACATTTTGTTGATGGTATCTTCAGTATATTTTTGTTTGCAGTCTGTATGGTGTTTTACAAAATAACCAGAATCCCTGTTGAGCACTAGATATTTATATGTTGAATCCCCACAATATACTTTCTTCATTTCGAATTTGAGCTAAATCGATGGAAAAATAGAACTACAATAGCCATTTTTGTGTTTTTTCTATTTATAGTAATGGCGGCCATCTTGGATGTCGGGCAGGTTTGTCTGGTACAAACTTTAGTCAGGCCCAGGTAGGGATCAACCACACAAAATTTCATTCCAATTGGCCCAGTGGTTTCAGAGAAGATTTTCAAAGATTTCACTAAATATTACACCTAATTTGCATAATTCTTGAAAATTGGGTCAACGAAAAATTTCTCACAAAAACCCATTACATATGTTAAATCCCTCATGATATACTTTCTACATTTCAAATTTGATCTCAATTCATGGAAAAATGGATCCATAATGGCCATTTTTGTTTTTTTTCTATTTATAGTAATGGCTGCCATCTTGGATGTAGACCTGGGTTGTCTGGTACAAACTTTAGTCAGGCCGAGGTAAAGATCAACCACACCAAATTTCAATTCAATGGGCCCGGTAGTTTCAGAGGAGAAGATTTTCAAAGATTTAGCTAAATATTGCACCTAATTTGCATAATTCGTAAAAATTGGGTCAATAAAAAAATTTCTCACAAAAACCTGTTACATATGTTGAATCCATCATGATATACTTTCTGCATTTCAAATTTGAGCTTAATTGGTGGAAAAATGGACCCACAATAGCCATTTTGGTGTTTTTTCTATTTATAGTAACAGCCGCCATCTTGGATGTCGGGCAGGGTTGTCTGGTACAAACTTCAGTCAGGCCCAGGTAGGGATCAACCACACAAAATTTCGTTCCAATGGGCCCGGTGGTTGCAGAGGAGATTTTCAAAGATTTTGCTAAATATTACACCTAATTTGCATAATTCTTGAAAATTGGGTCAACGAAAAATTTCTCACAAAAACCCATTACACAGGTTAAATCCCTCACGATATACTTTCTACATTTCAAATTTGAGCTTAATTCGAGGAAAAATGGATCCACAATGGCCATTTTTGTGTTTTTCTATTTATTCTTACAGCGGCCATCTTGGATGTAGACCGGGGTTGTCTGGTACAAACTTTAGTAAGGACCGAGGTAGGGATTAACCTCACCAAATTTCAATCCAATTGGCCCAGTGGTTTCAGAGGAAAAGATTTTCAAAGATTTCGCTAAATATTTACCTAATTTGCATAATTCGTAAAAATTGGGTCACTAAAAAATTTCTCACAAAAACCAGTAACATATGTTGAATCCCCCACTATATACTTTCTACATTTCAACAGCGGCCATCTTGGATGTCGGGCAGGGTTGTCTTGTACAAACTTTAGTCAGGCCGAGGTAGGCACCTTCCACACCAAATTTCGTTCCAATTGGCCCAGTGGTTTCAGGGAGAAGACCAAAGTTTACTGCACACACGCACACAGGCACGCACGCACGCTTCACCATGCCATAAGCTCAGCTGGCTTTAGCCAGTTGAGCTAAAATGTGATAAGACTATTTTACCAGAGAAAGGAAACCCTGGTCCATAAACTAAACAAAAAAGCAGCATAAATTGCAATTTGCATAAGTTAAAACCTGAAATATAATTTCCACCTCCTGGATAAGCTATCACTTCAATGTCAATTAATCTGTGTCAGGTACGAAAATGAGACATGTCTGATCTGATGTAACAATGGAATTCTTCCACCACCACATGATGACCCTCATTTGGCTTTAGTAAAATAATTTTTATGAAATCTTTGTTAAAGATTGAAAACATTTAATAATAATAATAATATATAATAATTATTATTATTATTATTAATAATGATAATAATAATAATAATTACTATTATTATTAACTGTTAGGTAAATTGCTTAATTTATTTTTAAAAATGAAAAATAATTGCACTATTTAATATTCCATAACTTTATTACAATAATAATAATAATAATTATTATTATTATTATAGAAGAAGAGATAACTGAATGAAAAATTATATTTAAAAAAATCACATTTGGTCAGAAAATAGAATATTTAGAACATGTAGAAATGACGTAGTTTTAAAGTTAAAATTAAATTCTATCATTTTTACGAAAGTTATAGTCATATGTAACAAATCCATTTTTCAAAAGCTTATCACGGCAAGTGAGGTACCCGCATTTGTATAGAAAATTATAGAATTCAAATGGAAAAGAGTAAACTTTTTGTAATCATAATTTTCAGATTTACAAGCCATTATGTTCTGCGATTTTCCTTTTTATTATGACCGATAACCCGTTTATTTATTTATAATTTATAATTTTTTCATAAAACTAAATACACAATCACAAAAAGCGAAGATTATTGTCTATTTTTGCAGAATGTCACAGTATGTGTCCCTCCTGAGTGTAAAAAAATTAGAAAATCTACGATGTTTTCTTTCATGCAAAATATCAATTTAAGATACTTCTCTAACTACCATCGGAATGCGTTTTTCAACATTTTGCCAGCCTTGAAATGAAATTATTCGGCATAATGTGATGTACATGAGCTTCCGCACCTTTCAGAAAATGGCAGTGAAATAGATTATCTAGAAAACCGCAACTTTGAACACAATTATTTATGTTTACAGTGCAAAAATCAAAAATCACATTCTGATGGTAGAGAGATAATTGATCAAAGATTTGAATTTTATTCAGAAAGCCGAAATTGGTCTTGTGAGTTTTCTAATTTTAGACAATACTGGGACCACCCCTCTAGCATAAACAATTAAGGCAGACATTGGTTGCCAGCGGTGTACATTTCGCAGCCCTACGCATGCTCAGTAATGATAACCTTTTTTAATAAGGTAAAGAAGGGTTCTAACAGTGGTGTGGTACCTACTTTGAAATAAAAACTTGGTTCCTATTTGGAAATTTAAGGCCAGGTATCTATTGTGGAATATAAACTTTGTACCTTGATCCTGCAGTAGTTTTGACGGCTTGTAAAAAATATCCTTTATCTTTTAGAAAGTTTAATCTATCATCTGGATTAGGTAATCTCTCAAGGGCTGCCATCATTTTACTCTCATTTTTGTAACTATGGTAAACCTCTGCTGACCTGTAACTTAATCTTTCCTCAGTATAAATTTTACGGGGAGGATTTTCTATCAACACCTGTGGAATTTCTCTCTTCTCTGTTTCCAAATCCTGAATCAAGAATGTACCAGTAATCTTTTAATTTAAATTTCAAACTTAAAAAAAAACCCATTTCATCCAGATCAATTTGCTATCGTTACTTAAAACAAACAAATTCTGAACATTTTTTCTAACTTAAGCAGATCACAGCTTAATGTCTACAGAGACTGTTTCTGCAAGCAAAACCCCAGTCACTATCATCAGATTGTTCAAGATGGTGTCAAAAAGGACAAAGTTTAAAACAGATGTTTTAATGAAATCTGAAACCAGCATGTATATCTATTCAGATTTCAGTGCATGTGTATGGTATATTTCTAAATGCAAAAATAATAAAATTTAAAATAAAAACTCTTACATAGATGCAGATGCTTACTTTGGCATTTTTAATCCAGTCAGTTCCTCTGTCAAGATTTCAGAGAGATGATAAAGCATCTGGATAATCAGAATGACCTAATACATTGCTACTGTTCTCTTCTGTCCAACAGACAAACAAACTGTTTCAAAAAGCATATATTTTAGGATGGCATAATGTATCAGTTTTAATAACTATCCTCCTCAAGATCACACACACACACACACACACACACACACACACCGATTTTTTTAGTTTTAAAACTCACATGAAGTAACATCTTGTAGCGCCTCAGTGTATCTATTGCCAGATCATACATCTCATTCTCATGAAGGATCTCTACTGCTTGGTTGTATTTTCCAAGTCGTTCAAAACAATTGCTAGCCTGTACTGGCTTTTTCAGTTTCCTGTAAGTCTCACCTGCTCTTTCCAACTGAAAATATTGATAAATTAAAATTTTTTTTAAAAAATTGACTTTTAAAAAAAGGCAAATAAGCTTTACACAATTGTTAGTATTTTTAATCAACTTGAAGGCGTTACAATTTCATGTTATGTAAAAAAAATTGTAATTTAAAATATACTGCAATCCTAAAATTATCATCTATTTACAACTGGTCACATCATTACAGAATGAAAAAATTAAATTGAGAACATCACTTGCTAAAGCTAAATGTTTTTCAGATAAAATAATGTTTTTTTCATCTTGAAATCCAGTCAACTCTTGTCAATTCGAAATCAGTTGAATCGAAAATTCACTTAAAACGAAATGATATAAACGGTCCCATCAGATCGCTATCTATTTCTATGCAAATTTGTGTGTTTAAATCCACATACGGAAATTCGAAATTTTGCTTAAATTGAAGGGAATTTTCAGTCCAGATACATGAAAATTCCAACGTTTAAATCGAAAAATGGTAAAGAGTCTACATTAAGGAAATATAGGAAAATACAGGAATGGTAGGGCCCCTGCAAAGAGTACCAGAGAAAACTACCAACCTTCAACAAGAAACCAAACATATTTTTCATACAAGGATCTACCGTACTGAAAACTGATCCTAGGTAGTGATAATTCCTGTGATCTGTAAGGCAGGGCTGTAGATAATTTAACCACTTATGCCATTCAATGGGCTTCATCACTATCAATTAACAAAAACATACCTGTCCAATTTTTTCATATATGTGTGCCACAAACTCCCTTTCCCTTGCATTCTGAAGACAAATGGCTGCCTTTGCAGGCATCTGACATTCTAGATATTTCACTGCTGCATGCAAAAACTCCTCCCTCATTCTGGGAGGGTTGTCTTTAATTCTTGAGGCTATCAAAGCCTGCTGATGGGCAGAGGCTACTTTTTCCATGTGTTCATCTCCGCCTCGGTTGTAGCATTTGGCAGCAACTTCATACAGGTTATGTTTCATAAAGTCATCACCTCTTTTGTTCCATTCTTCAGGGGTGGATTCTTCTGCAAACATTCCCTCCGTTGCTAAATCTAGTTTGAAAGAAAAAAATGTTTAGTTCAAAAAGAAAAACATGAATTTTTTAATTTTTAATTTTTTTTTTTTTTTTTTTAGATTTTATCTAATTTCATTATTATTATTATTATTTTTTTTGGGGGGGGGGGGGTGAAAAAGAAATAGAAATATCATGTTTCAATGAGGTATTGATGATGCATTCAATCAGAAATGTTAAATTTTATCTTTCTTTTTTTTTTTTTTTTTTTTTTTTTGGCCAAACTCTATCTATTTTAAAAGGAGAAACCTAACTGTGAGTATTCATTAAAAAAAAAAAAAAGTATCCATGCTGTTTGAACTTTAGGCCATGTTTCTGTGACCAAAAACTTCAAGAAAACAACACATTTTAACAATTCTCTTTCATAACTGCAGTGAATATCTAAACAAAAGCATAGATAATGCCAACTTAATACAATAACTTTCATTTTTCTTTCCACATACACTGTCATCTATAAATAATCATACAAGTTTAAAACTTCGTCATATTATTACAGAATGAAAATCTTCATTGAAGACAACTCCCTGCCAAAGCAGAGTTTTTTCCCCCAGCTAAAATAGTGTTTTCATCTTCAAAAATCTATTTTCCCAAATTTTCATATTTTTTTGCAATATATCCATGAAAACTTTTTTTTTCAAGAATTTTTTTTACTGCATTCTTAAAGATCATTAAGTCATTACTTTAAAATACTGCAAAAAAAAAATTAAATAATGAAATTTCTATATAAAAAAAATTGATATGATGATTGAAATATAAACCTACAGTAAATAGAAATTTGTATACCTATTGATGGATGACGGTGTAAAGTTACTTTGTATACATGGCTTATTATGAATACATAAGACAAACTAGCAGTGAAGGCAGCAAGTAGGGATTAAAATCCTCTATCAGACTGTACATACCTTGGTCATTGTCTGGATTTGACAGAGATCGTACAAGTTTTCTCGCTTTGAAATACTCAAATACAGGAGCTCTTTTTTCCATGTCCTGATCAAATATCCACACATTGACTCGAGCTCTAGTTACTGCAGTATATAAATGCTTCAGCTCTGAATTCAAAACTTTATGCTGATTAGGGGTCAAAAGTCAAAGGTCGAGGTCGACCACTTTTCTGTAATATGTCTAAAATAAATAAATAAATAAATAAATACACTTGACTCTCGTTAATTCGAAATTGAAGGGGTCAGATGAAAAATTTCGATTTATCCGAATTTCGAATTAACCAGTTTTGATCACTGATGATCAGAAACGGGAGTTAACTCTAAAAGTAAAGCGCTCCTCTATTGGCGTCACTTCTATGCTGTTACGTATTATAATGCTTACAACTGACACTGAAAATTTACGATTAAGATTAAATTAAACATTAAAAATTAAAAATAATTTTTTGCACAATAAAATAAGCAAATCGGAAACTGCACCGGAAGCTACAAGGTTTTATTCAAATTTGTTAATCACTGACTATCATTGGGCAGGCTTAGTTAAAGTTTCTTTTATTCATTAATATAACTTCTTCATCTGTAATCCTTAGCGTCAGACATTTGTGATTATTGAAATCATGGCTTGCCATGTCACAGTAGCTGAATGGTGTATACCATTTGGCTCGACAGATTAATTAAGTTTAAGCGTGGCAATTAGCATTGGGTATTCTTGTGATCAATGACTGTGGAAGAATGGACCGCCCACTTTTTAATTTTACACCAATGAAATTTTTCCTTTTACTGACAGAGGGTTTACCATGACCTGACCGGAAGAGAAAATCGTGAAAAAATAGCATGGGATACCGACTTCCTTTTTCATGTGTTTTGAGTCCGATATAAATCTTCAAAGTAAACCGATACTTCTTAAACAAGAGACGGATTAATTATGTCAGGTATAAATTAACATTTTTAAGGTAAAATATTTTTCTGTACATGTAATTGTTTTTTTTTAATTCTGCCGCTTAGTTTCAACTTGTTGTTTAAACAAATCCAAACTACGATAAACAAGGAAAGTATATTTTGATTTAAACGTTGGAATTTTCATTATATTTTGTTATCTGGACTGAAAATTCACTTCGATTTAAGCAAAATTTCGAATTCGGTATTTCGATTTAAACACACAAATTTGCATAGAAATACATAACGATCTGACAGGACCGTTTATATCATTTCGATTTAGGCGAAATTTCGATTTAACCGATTTCGAAATTAACAAGAGTCGACTGTAAATAAATAAAAAAGAAAATAAATAAATGTATAAATATAAGTAAGTTATAAATAAATTGACTGTAATGCTGTTTAACATCACATCATCAATTTTTCAGCATTTCAGGATTTGAATTCCGCTTGAGCAGGTTCTAGTGAAAAGGCGAAATTTTGTCAGTTTACATTCAGAGGGAGAAGTTAGCTGACTGAAAATGCCACAGATTAATTAACATTTCAAACTATGCCATTCATGGCCCGACCCCTGAAGTTAATAAATAGAATTAAAAAAGTAATTAATCTATTAAGATAAATAAATAAATAATAATACATCTAATAATAACAATAATGTCAATAATAATAATAATAATAATAAAAAGATGTCGATAATGATAATAATAATAAAAATAATAATGCAATGACATCAATAATAATTATATTAATAATAATAATAAAAAAACAAAAACAAACAACAAATTACACATAAATTTGTGTAATTAAAAGACATTTTATTATGAAGCAGCAACAGGTATCTTACCGTCATCAAGTTCAACTAGACTGTGTTGTTGTTGTTGTTGTTGATGATGTTGTTGTGTTGTACCAGCTAACTTTTCCAAAAACTCTGTGACAACTCTCCATTCTTTAGATGCCTTTAAAAACAAAACTCAAATTAGATTCACAGAAACCTCTCATTGTAAAGTTAGTGGGATGGTTAGGTTCCTACAAAAGTACTTGAAATACTAACTACCATTGCCTGTGGCAAAATTTTTAGCTGTCTTAATTTTTGAAATTTATTTAAAACTAAGGTTTGTTCCTTTATGCAAAGCATTCCTTAGCTGGATTCAGATTTGAATAATTTTGGAACTTTGGATTCATTAATTTCCATACATTTAGATTATCTTTTTTATCTATCAACTTTGTCAGCCCATAATGTCACTGATGAAAAATAAATTTCCAAAATGTACACATACTGCACAGCAAAATCAAACAAGTATTTTTCATTTGTTTATTTATTTTTTTTTTTTTTAAATATTTCTAAAAACAATATGTTATATATTCAGTGACTATTTAGTCAGGAGTGGAGTAGAATAAATAGAACATATTTAACAGTGAAGAGTGAAAATGAAATTTATTTTGTTGAGTGAAGTGAGAAAATATTGATTTTCTCACTTCACTCGACAAAATAAAATTCATATTCATACTTCACTGTTTAATATTCTATTTATTTTATATCACTGTTTGAATTTTTTTATATCTGACATGTTTGGTTAATTAAAGCAATGGATTGCGCCGTCGACATACAGATGTGACCATTGTTGACGATAATAAACAACATTAACAAGGTACACTGTTATTCGCTCATCTAATAGTTGACGCAATTCAGAAAAACCTGCGGCACCGAAGTGTCACAAGAAACAAGTACAGGGCACCTATTCGCAATAATGAAAGGGGAGTAACTCTAATTAAAACTGCTTAATTTCTGCAAGGGAACTGACAAACTATCTCGCTCTAAGATCTGTCTGAGAAGGATTTAATATAGGCAGTGAGAGACACTCTTAAACATGTACTTTAGACCATTAAGCAACTGAAGACGTTTTCAACATCAGGATTGCAGTAATGGTGTTTAATACTCAATTAAGGTTTTTTCATTTAAATTGAGACAGTGGCAGCACCCCAGAGAAAAACCATTGACCTACTGCAAGGAAACTGAAAAACTTTCTCACATTAGGATCTACCCAAGTGAGATTTTAATCTAGGCAATGAGAGGCTCAATATAAGGAGTTTTACATTCAGTATTTTAAATATAGCAATTGGCTTACCAGCTTATGATTAAAGTGGCTCTTATTTCCAATATAAAAATTCCAAAAGACCAGTTCTTTTGAAAACATGCATCATTTTTTTTTAAAAATTTCAAGTAGTTGAGAGACAAGACACAACAGAGAAGATAACAACATAAGATCTTCAGATTTTCAACCGGTGAAATTACAACTTTAGATGAAAAAGCTGATGATGTCCATGATTAGGCCTGGATATAAAAAAAATTATGCATTTCTGTAAATAATAAAGTACATACAACAATCAATATTCATATTTTTACCTGGGAGTCTTTAAAGAAGTTGTATAGCAGTATGTCATCAAACTCCAGACCTTTAGCTTCATAGATGGTCAGAATCAGACCTAGACGAAGTTCCTCCGGAATGTTGTCTCGTGCTGCATTATTCACCACCAGGATTGCTTGATGAGCTCCGAACTCTATATGAGAAGTCTTCCTTTTATTTCCTCGCAAAAGCAATGCTAAATCGCTGAAACTACAAGACTCCAACAAAACTGGGGCTGGTCCTTCAAACAGACCTTGGTCCTTTTCTAGTCTGTCAAAAGATTCTGGGAAGAATTCTACCATCAGATCAAGGATGCTTGATGCAAGGGAGAGAATTCCGGCATGTGAGCGGTAATTGTGGGTTAACTGGTAGACTTGTTTAGGCACTTCAATGGCTGATGTTTTACCAACAGCTTGCAACGACTGACTTGCATAGTAAAACAATGATTTTAGATCACTAAAACGGAATGCAATTCCTCTCATGATGCTCTGAGCAGTGTCCCCAGTGAGGAACATCTGATTTGGATTTTGACAAATTCTCATTAGCAAGCCTAACTCTGCTTGTGTAAAATCTTGTGTTTCATCTACAAAAACTTGATGTACAATCCAGCGCAAATTTGTAACTGTTCTCAGTCTGTTGTAGACCTGATAGACGAGATCCGTTTCATCAAAAAAGAACTTTTGTTTCTTGAAATGAACATAGCGTTTGAAAATATCATAGATGTTGTCTCGCTCGCTTGAAAAATTTGGTGCTCGCTTTCTTCCGAGCTCCTTGTACTCTTCTCTAGAAAGATATCCATCCGGTTTTGACAATGCCTCAAAAGAACCTTTGATGAAAGACATTATCTCTGTCCAGATAAGGGATGGGTGGTACTTCTTGCTGAACTTTTTGCTAATTCTTGGCCAAACCTCTTCAGCAAATACATCATAGGTGACCTCTCTCCTGGGATCTGATTTCTGATTTCTTTGTATAGCCCCAGGTGCATCAAGTAGGGTAACATTGTCGTCGTTGTCATCTACAAAATCATTAAATTGACCTTGTTCCCCTTCATCTTCAAGATCAGAGTCATCCTCTAAAAATGGTAAAATTGATAATGGTCCATCATCAGACCAACCCTGAATGTCAACCTTCAAACCACCATCTTCATTGCGAGCAAAAAAATATGGTTGATCTAAAGATGCATCCAACATCAACAAAAGCTGTCTTGATGTCACAAAAAGTGGAAACTGGAAATCAACAACTTCATTTAAACGATTGGGTAAAGCCTGGTCTTCCATGGCAACATGTTGCGCTGCAATGTCACAGGCATGGCTAAGTTCCCGAAAATTCTTCTGCAGTTCAGTGCATAAAATGGCATTTTTGGTGATAAAAACTTGATGGAGATGATCATAAATTGGTCCAGTATTTGCCAAATCTTCATTTTCTCCTGCTGTTGGGTCTTCAATGTCATCTTGAAGTTCAGAGGGGTCACACGATTCAGACGCTATGGCTTCATTTATATTTCTGTTCAGACATTCCTCTGCTATCATTTCATCAACTTCCTCATCATCAACTGAAGACGAAAAAGAATTTCAGTGTCATTAGTATATTATTAAATTTGACAAATTTTCTTACATATTCATTGGTTGAAAAACGAAAGTTACGTTCAGGACATTTCTCAATGACTTGCACTTGTATGCCGAAGTATTTGAGATGTAATCTAGAATGAACTATACTTTTAATGTGTTTCATCTTGTTATAAAGTTATTAAAAGCAAACACTGCATAAAGATATTCTCTCATTTGATAAAGTTGTCTTTAAAATT
The DNA here is from genome assembly GCA_029721355.1 of Tegillarca granosa. Classification (NCBI taxonomy): domain Eukaryota; kingdom Metazoa; phylum Mollusca; class Bivalvia; order Arcoida; family Arcidae; genus Tegillarca; species Tegillarca granosa. Next base: position 4,656,430 of record CM056610.1, on the reverse strand, counting down.
TAATTAGAAGCATTAAATCTTCATTAAATTTTCATTCCGGTCACAGAGAAATAACCTGAATGGACACTTTTGCGTGATAAGTGAAACGAATTACACAATGTGCACAGTGTCCATTTTGGTTATTTTTTCAATGACCCGAATGAAAATCTGATTCAATGCTTAACAGAAAGATTTACAGGTAACCAAAAATTCTATTTTTAAGACTTTTATCAAAGTGAATTTATATCAAGTCAAGGAGTAACCAAAATGTCTGCAATCTGTGCAATAGCTTGGTGATTAACAGATGATGCAAGTTACCATGGTAACCTAGTAAATAGTCAAACCCATTTAACCGCATATCAGATAAAAGCATACACCGGATAATCGCATAGAATTTTGAAATCCAAAACCATTTTCTATGTATTGTACTACTAATTTTCATAAAAAAATTTCTGCATTTAAAAACTTAATATTAACAGACAATGGCAAATAGGACTCTTCACTATATATAATTGATGAATTGAAGTGAACCTAAAGCTTTCAACAAAGCATTTTAATCTTTAAATTTTGATACTTATTCTAGCAAGATCAAGCCATACTCCCCTGATGTGATAATGTGAATTATGTGTATGTCTGCTTTTTATCTACACATGCAGTAAGGTGACTCTTAGGTGTTTAAATACACTTGTAAACTAATGCAAGATAGAATTTAACTATTTATTTCTTTTTTAATTCAACACCCCATTCCTTTGAAACCATCTTTTAATAAATGGTTCAAACCAGACTAGAAGTTTTTAATAAACCACAATCAACTCACCAACAGTTCAGAAGGGCAGACTTTAAAAATGTTCTAAATAAAAAAGAAATATACCTTTATTTTCTTCTTGTTCTGCTTCTGAACCTTCTTCTTCTTCAGGAGCACCCTGTGGTATAAATTGTATACATCTAGGAAGTAATGGTGCATCAGCATCTTTAGCTTTGGACCAATAAGATAGAAACTGACTCCATAATCTGTACAAACAGCATGTGGTTTTACCGGTACCACTTCGACCCAACAAGAGAATTGGAGCATTTGATTGTAGGTTAATTATCGCATGTTCCAAATCTGTGACACGGAAAGGAAAATCAACTTTCATCTCAATATTCTGCAGAATATGACTGACCAGATTTGAAGAAAAGGAATAGAATTTCAAAATGTGATATTCTGTTTCATTAGCACTTGCTGGAGGAAAATATTGCTGGAGTTCACGTTGATATTCTTTCAATGTTTCTGTATTCATCTCAAGATCCGTTTCAGCAAAAATCATCGGTAGTCTCTTGTTTGCTCCAGCTTGGAATTGTGTCTGTTTGATGCCTTTAAGTTTCTTCTGAATGATGCATGTTTCTCCTCTGTTGTGTGACTTAACAATTTTTTGTACTGTCCTTAAAAAAGAAAACAAAAACAATAAATCAAAATAAGACATCTGGTCCCAGTTTCACAATCATTCACTTAACTGAGTGTATACCCGAGTTTCACAACAATTTACTCAATTGAGTGTACACTCAACTCAAATATTTTTCTCCCATCAATATTTTAAAAATTCTAGTTTTATGAGAGAATGTTATGTTAAAAAAACCTACACCAAACAATTTTAATATATAATTAGATATTTAATTCTAACTGTAATGTTTTAAAAATTGACATTGAATTATACTCTAATTTGAGTCAAGAGTACACTCAATTCAATTAAGTGAATGAATGTAAAACTTGGGCAGACTTAGACACATTTCATTTTGCTGGTATTTAGCCTGAGATGGAGTTTCTGCCCTTTGGGCTGTATTTCCAAACAACCTGACCCCAAAGATGCATATAGTGGCATCTAAAGTTTTAAAAGACTGAAATACAAGTTTCATTTTTTAACAACAAAGCTGTCTAGTACATAGACAACGAAATCAAAATCAATATTTGATTAACAGCAATTAACTAAGATGTAGTCACCAGAAATAAGCTATAATGACGAACAGATTAGCTCAACTGTACATTCAAATGATCAATAATAATTGTATAATGTAGGTTTTATATATATGCCTTGCTACTCATTCCATAAGCATTTCTGTACAAAGTACAGGCTAATATTTTGAAAATGTACAATTTTTTTTTAATTTTTTATTACAGTATAAATATATCTGCAGAACTTTTTGCCTTCAACAGAACTAATGGTATTCACATTTTAATAGCATTCAAAAAAGATCAAGTTTTCTGGGACATTTAATTTGCTGAAAAAAATAATTTTGTTTTGATAACCAATTTCTTTAGCCAAACAAATGAAACAAATGACACTATGGAAGCTCAGTTAGTAGAATGCTTGCTTCGTATGTGTGAGATGAAGGTTTGAACCCCAAGTGGGTCTTAACAAGACTTGAAAATTGGTAGTAACTGTTCTTTTGCCAAGTAATCAGCATTTAGAATGAAAGTTGCTGGGTTCTTTTGAGAAGACCTAAAACACTGATACATCAGCATGGCACACTAATGAACCCTCCATGCTTATTGCCCTAAGTGCACTGCAAAGGTAAAAATTCCTGCCACTTCACATATTGCCGACGGCATCTCAATATCAGTGAAATATTCTTTGACTAGGAGGTAAAACCCTATTAAATCAATCAACAAATGAAATAAACGGAATAAATAAATAAATTTATTTCATCAAAATACTGTAAACATATTTATTTTCATGAGGTTTAAATTTCGGATATTTTACAGTCATTTGTTTTGTTAAATAATTAATACAAAGCAAAATTTGGATATTATCACAATGTAAATAAATTTCTTAAAGTCTTGATAAAAAAATGTGAATATTTAACTAAACAAACAAGTTTGGTTACATAATACATCAAAAATTAATACACACAAATATAAATATGTTTACAGTAAACAAATAAAAACAAATTTGTTACCTGTAAATCTTATCATGATCAAATGTGATATCCCATACTCTGATGACTTCCGAGTATATTCGACCACCTTTTACTGATGATTTTTCTTCACCTTTGTCATCAACCTGTAATCGTCTTTCTGCCGTCTCACTTAGCCTTGGTGAAAACGCGACAGCTAACTCCCAGATAATTCGGGATCCTTTTGACAATTTTGCTTCATAAAGTTTCAGAGTATCAGGTGCATCATGGATAACCTTTTTACAGAGATATGGTCTCCATTCTCCGCTAGCTAAGAGTTGAATTTTACGCACAACCCGATGCTTGAGTTCTGGAATGACTTTTTTGTCATGGAGAGTTTTCCACACATCAGCCGTACATTCAACTTCCCACTCTAAATTATCAAAAACTTGTACATCCTTCTATTAAATATATATAAATATATTTATATATTAGTTACAATAAAACAATTTATAAATTAAAGCTCCATATAAATCTGTTAGTTTGGTGGCAAAAATTTAAAAAAATAAAAATAAAATGACAAGAGGCCCAAATGTTCACCTGTATCACCTTAATATTGTTTTCGGCTTTTTTCTTTTTCAAAATATATCTAATTATCACAACATGGACAAACTTACTAGCAATATCCTTATTTTCTTATATTTCAAGAAATATTTATCATAAATTTCCTGTTAATTTGCCAAGTACTTTTAGGGTAGAATAATTCAAGATATAGGATAAAAACACCTTATTTGCATAATAAGTAATCAGTACCGTAACTACTTATGAGGCAACTGAGGCAACTGCCTCGGTAAAAATTTAACCAAGTACTTTTACTCACAGAAGTAATATTTTGATTAAACTTTTAAACTATCCTCTAACCTGGATTACGGGGTTTAGTGGTGTGGATTAAACTAGTTTTCATGGTACAAAACCATCCCACTTATTTTACAACAGCTGGTCTAGTTTTGAGCTTTCCTATTATACTGTATTATAATACATTCCCTACATGTGAAAGTTGTAAAACATTGAGACTCTGTTGTTAGTGTATGTCATATATATATATATATATATATATATATATATATATATACAGATCTTCAATTCTTGTCTCGGTTTATTTAAGGGCCTAGTTACGGTACTGATAATTACTGCTTAAATGAAAAATTGTACAGAATAACCATTACATATGTTTATCTCTGGCATCTTTTTTCTATGTTTCAAATTTCAATAAATTAATACATAAATGAACCTGTAATATCCATTTATAGGTTTCTGCCTACAGATTAAACACATTCTTCATAAAGTTATTTTACAGTGAATTTTCTTAGACTGCATTTGGAGCCTCAAATCCCAAGAAGCAGGGATTTTTTCTTGCCATTTTGGGAAAGGGACCTTGGGATGAAATTGGGAAAATCATTGACAAAATCGACATTTTGGGAAAACTTTTCATTAAACTTTAAAAATTTTCACATTGTCAGCACATCAAATATTTTGCCTGGAATATTTACTATTTTCATACATGCTGGTAGTCACTCATTTGTACCAAATCACTCAGACATTAACACAATATCTTCATAGACTGGATTCAATACAAACATCTGAGAAAGTTGTTTCATAAGTTGCTCCCATTCTACCAGATCCTCATTGAGTATTAATCAAAATAAGCATAAATACAGGTTATTATAAAGATATACAAGCTACACCGGACCCTGTGAGTGGCCAGAAAAATCCCTGAGAAGTCAAAGCACATTCACAGTGCCACAGTGCCACTCACTGCCTAAGTTTGAACCCCGCTCTGGTAGATCCTAGTTTATAAGAGTTTGTCAGTTTGTTTGTTGAAAGTCAGTGGCACAGTTTCTCTAGGCACTCTGGTTTCCTCCACGATTCCAGACTAACTGCCTTGATGCAAGTAAAAAAAAATCTTAACTGGTGAGTTAAACACCACTACTCTACTCCTAGAATATAAGTTAAATAAGAGACCTTACCTGAAAGTTTTCATCACCCATTTCATCATCTTCCTCGTCATCAACATCTTCTTCATCAACTGATTCTTTACAGGTAACAACATCTGTTAATTCAGATTCCTGTCAAAATAATTATATATCACTGACAATTATTTTAAAGATAACTACTATTTGTGTCGCTGCGTTTGTGAGTGAATTATTCAAAATTTTCATTAAAAATCCAATAACGTCAAAAAAACTTTAGTACTTTTCAAACTTGCCCTGGTACTTGAGTCTTGTAACTGAAAATCGGTATGTGTATCAGCTTTTACCTTATAATATTTCTATATAAAGAAAACTGTTGCTGATACAGGGAACTTAACTTAACATGTTAAACAAGAGGCCCAAAAGGGCCTGTATTGCTCAACTGGCACTTTATTTGAATGTGAATTTTAGACAGCCATGTCGCTAGCTATTGCCAGTTGAGCTAAAATGTATCATAAAAAAATGATACGTGTGTGAAATGGCTATACATCTACTGTCTATACACCAAATTTGAACTAAATTGTATGATATATAAATGTGTATTGGCCATTCATTACTTTTTGCTATTTATAATAAAGGCGGCCATTTTGGATGCCACAGGAAGTTGATTTGTGCAAACTTTAATCTGCATCACCTAGGGACCTTCCACGTCAAATTTGGTTAAAATTGGTTCAGTAGTTTCAGAGGAGAAGATTAAAGTTTACGCACGGACGCATGCACGCACGCTTCGCCATGCCATAAGCTCAGCTGGCTATTGCCAGTTGAGCTAAAAACAACGAGGCAAATGGTTGATTCATTTGTGCATGTGATACATGTAAAACATCAACAAAAACATTTCTTCTTGTGTAAACATCACCATTCTTGACAAGTTTTTTAAGTTTACTAGATTTTCTACGAAAATTGATTTTCTATGAATATTTTCAAAAATTCACTGTCACAAACAAGCCATGTAAAAGTCTTCAAAACACCGGTCTTTATGGACAGGTAGTCTTTATAAGGAAAGTAGTGTTTTTTAAAATATAAAGTAAAGAGACCTTTAACATGGATCATCATGGACAGGTGGTCTTTATAACAAGAGGCCCATGGGACTTAACGCTCACCTGAGGATATGGCCAAAATCATTGGCAAAAATACATACAATATTCTAATATACATGCCTATACAAAAGGTTAAATAGTTTCCAAGATAATTAACAATTTCAGTCTTTTTATGCATCTATGACCTTGACCTTTGAACGTATGACCTTGAGTAATATATCAAAATGATCATCATGTCAATATCTACAATATTCTGATATATATGTCTATACAAAAAGTTAATAGTTTCCAAGATAATTAACAATTTCTGTCTTTTTATGCACCTATGACCTTGACCTTTGAATGTATGACCTTGAGTCATATATCAAAATGATCGTCATGTCAATACCTACAATATTCTGATATATATGTTACTACCCCTGAGCGGGTACTGCTGCTGGTGGAGTAAAACTCCCTGAGGGTATCCATACCTCAGTAGGCAGTACTTTGTGCTGTCTGAAAATGTACCATTTAGCAAAATTTTCAGTCGTCTAAAATTTGGAATTAATTTAAAACTAAGGTTTGTTCCCTCATGCACAGCATTCCTTAGCTGGATTTGGATTTATATAATTTTGAAACTTTAGATTCATTATTTTCAACTGTTTGGCTTACATTTTTTATGTATCAAACTTTTTGGTTTAGTGTCACTGATTAGGAATGAATTTCCGAAATGTGCACATCTGGCACATCAAAATTTAACTGGTATTCGTATTATATATTTATACAAAAAGTTAATAGTTTCCAATTAACAATTTTAGGTTTTTTATGCACCTATGACCTTGACCTTTGAACGTATGACCTAGAGTCATATATCAAAATGATCGTCATGTCAATACCTACAATATTATATATGTCTATACAAAAAGTTAATAGTTTCCAAGATAATTAACAATTTCAAACTTTTTATGCACCTATGACCATGACCCTTGAACGTATGACCTTGAGTCATATTTCAAAATGATCGTCATGTCCATCTTTACAATTTTCTAATATATATGCCTATGCAAAAAGTTAACAGTTTTCAAGATAATTAACAATTTGAATCTTTTTATGCATCTATGACCTTGGCCTTTGAACGTATGATCTTGAGTCATATATCAAAATGATTGTCATGTCAATACCTACAATATTCTAATATATATGCCTATGAAAAAAGTTAATAGTTTCCAAGATAATTAACAATTTCAGGTTTTTTATGCACCTATGACCTTGACCTTTGAACGAATGACCTTGAGTCATATATCAAAATGATTGTCATGTCAATACCTACAATATTCTAATATATATGTCTATGCAAAAAGTTAATAGTTTTCAAGCTAATGCACAATTTTAGTTTTTATAAGCAAAAAATAACATTTCAGGGGCAACAACTCCTATATGCATTATCATATAGTTACGAAACTTTGTATCTTTTTGAATTTTGTCATTCTGAACATTTTCACAATGTTCTGATATTATATATCTTTAAAATTTTTGAAGAAAATAGCCTAAAACTGCAAAATTACAAACTAGGTCATGACCTTGAACTTTGATCCCATTTTGAAGGTTATCTTAAGAAAAAGTCAAAACTGAAAACCCCATGTCATTATCTGTTCAAGTAGTCAAGTTATAACAATTTGAAGCCATTTTACGAAATTTTTAAAATTAAACGCAAAAATGCGTAACCCATTTTTCGACCAAATTTCACGAAATGAACAAACTATAAGCTTAAGACCCTAGAGAAGCCAAATATCAAATCAGATTTTTTCTCCCATCATCGGTTTTCGGAGAAGAAGATTTTTAAAGATTTTTTTACCCCTAGGTCACCTTGACCTAGTTTTGGTAGCCATGGCAACGCCATGAACAAATCTGAATTGCACCATCCCATATATGCTTCTGACCAAGTATCATTTTTTGATAGCAGTTTTGAAGGAGAAGTCGAAAATAGGTGTTAACGATGCACACACGCCGCGCCATGCCATAAGCTCACATGACCTTTCGGTCAGGTGAGCTAAAAAGGGTTAATTTTCCAAAAATACTTGAAACAACAAAGGTTCTTTTCAAAATTACATGTATTTTCATATTGAAACAACTAAGATTATTTTCAAAATTATATGCACATTTTAAAATTACCTGTGTTTCAATATTTAAACTGCCAAGATTATTTTTAAAATAACTTGTGTCATGTGTGTCTCAAATTACATGTATTTTTATGTTATTTTAAATTTACTTGTGTTTCAATAATGTAACAACTAAGATTATTTTCAACATAAAATGTTTGTTACAAAATTGCCTGTTGTTGCAATACCAAGGCATTACAAGTTTACTTTTCAAATTTACCTTTGTATCATCTTCAATATTGACGACTTGGACTTTGGGAGCTGGTGTTTCTTCTTGTTCTTTCTTCACTGCCCTGGCTGTTGAAGAACGATCAAGTTCCTCTACCCGTTGTTTTTTCGGAGCAAAGATAGAATAAGGAATCTCTGGAAGGTCAAAGATCATCTCTTCTATTGTCCGTTTAACTGCTTCTTTCTTAGGAATTGTTTTAACATAGTCTTTCTTTGAAACTACGTCACACATCTTAACAGGTTCTTTGGGTTCCTGTAATTCTTCAGAAAGAGATCCTTCCGTTTTTTCTGTGACAGATCCAGTCTCTGATTGATCCCCCGATTTTGCTACTTCTAAGCTAGTTTTGCTTGCAGAAGACTTACTTCTAGACTTTTTGGAAGTGACTGGTTTTGGGTCAGCATTAACAGCAGCCAAACGGAAAAACTGCAGCCGTCTATCATTCTTGTTCAAATACTGAAATGGTAACTTATTTTCATTGTTACTTATGGCTGATGACACTTTTCTGTCACAAAGTAATTCTGTTGCCTTTTGAGTATTGCTGTTGTATTTGGCACGAGCTACCAGGTGGAATAATCCATCTCCATTTTGGTCTTGTTGTTGTGGGTTCAAGGATGGATAGTTCTGTGGATCTTTCTCGTACAAATCTAGCAGCATATTCAAGATGGAAAAATTTCCTGTACAAAAAAAAAAAAAACAAATAAATAAAGTTCAGTATTATTCACAAGGTGTTTTGACTCACCCTTCAACCTGAAGCAGGTCAGAGAAATGAAAAAAAAACCTATGCTAACACCAAAAACTTAAAAATTAACAGAAAATTTTTGGATTAGTTAATTTTATTTCCTTGTATTGAAATGGGATATATTAGGAAGCCAGTACATACATACAAATAAATATATATATATATAGAGAGAGAGAGAGAGAGAGAGAGAGAGAGAGAGAGAGAGAGAGAGAGAAACTGTGTGTGTGCATAAGTGTGTGTGATAGAGAATGAGAGAAAGATTACTTTTATTTCTAAGGCACCAGATTGGATTAATTTAATTAGCATGTATGAGAGCCAGAGAGAGAGAGAGAGAGAGATTACCTTTATCCCTTTCCAATGCAATAGATAAAGCAGCATGTACAGGTGTATCTCCGACAGTTAAAGTCAACAGATCTGGATTTGCACCTCGTCTAAGTAACTCAGCTAAAACTTTAAAATGTTCTTCTTGTATGGCAGCTAATACAGCTAATTTTCCATCTGTAGCAAAAACAAATTATACAGCTAATTAATATATGATCAAATTCTCATCCAAACATTTAAAACAAAATACAACAATGAAAACTAAGGCCTTCAATATTCTTATACACATGCACATACAAAAAAGTAAAAAGTTTTCCATATAATTACCCATTTCAGTTTTCTTATGCACTTAAGACCTTGACCTTTGAACCTAAGACCTTAAACTATATATCAGATTGTTATATCAATACCTAAAATATTCTAATTTACAAGGCTTAGCCTTTATACAAAAAGCTGTTAGCTTTGGAATAATTAACCATTTTAGTTTTCTTATGCAGTTAAGACCTTGACCTTTGAACCTATGACCTTAAACTATATATCAGATTGTTATATCAATACCTAAAATATTCTAATTTACAAGGCTTAGCCTTTATACAAAAAGCTGTTAGCTTTGAATAATTAACCATTTCAGTTTTCTTATGCAGTTAAGACCTTGACCTTTGAACCTATGACCTTAAACTATATATCAGATTGTTATATCAGTACCTAAAATATTCTAATTTACAAGGCTTAGCCTTTATACAAAAAGCTGTTAGCTTTGGGAATAATTAACCATTTCAGTTTTCTTATGCAGTTAAGACCTGGACCTTTGAACCTATGACCTTAAACTATATATCAGATTGTTATATCAGTACCTAAAATATTCTAATTTACAAGGCTTAGCCTTTATACAAAAAGCTGTTAGCTTTGGGAATAATTAACCATTTCAGTTTTCTTATGCAGTTAAGACCTTGACCTTTGAACCTATGACCTTAAACTATATATCAGATTGTTATATCAATACCTAAAATATTCTAATTTACAAGCCTTTATACAAAAAAGTTTTTAGCTTTCTGAATAATTAATTGTTTAAATATTGATATGTATCTGTGACCTTGACATTTGAACCTATAACCCTTAAATCTTTATCAACATGATCCTTACTTCACTTCCTTCAATATTCTCATATACATGCCCATGTCCTCATGATCAATGTATGCAAAAAGTTGAGTTTGCCAGATTTAATAATACACTATTCCAACAATTTAGTGCCTTGCATTTTTCTCATTTGAACTCAAACAGTGGCAATTAATGCAAATCTGAAATAAGTGACTTATGAACATTATATATGAAATATCTAATATCGAAAAATATCTATGAAATACCTAATTTCATCTGATCGATGGCTCGAACTTCGTTAACTCAAATACCCCCGCTCGCTCGAACAATAAATATTTTTTTTAAAGTATAGAGCTAGTGAAAATTCAACTTCTTTCGCTCGAATACAATTTTTGTCAGAAGGACATGTGATCCTGGTCATTGTAAACAAAACACAAGCTGAAACCATAATACAGATTTCATCAAAAGTAATAGAGTGGAACGAAACGATTAATCTCGGCAGTAATTAATTAATCAATTAATTATTAACCTAATTATGAAGTGTCGATATGCTTAGTTCTTTAATCTCTTAATCCGTTTACGACATGCGGAAGTGTTTGATCGCTATTTTTAAAACAACTCAGACGCTCGTGCCTTTTGATTGCACATCGGGAATCTGTAATTTACATGCCCTTGGAATATGTATAGTAATGTGTATTATCATTATTTCCTGTGATGAAAACGACCGGTAAATCTGTGTTTTGTTTTGTTTTTCTTTATAGTACATGTGTAATAAAGAATAGATCTAATATCTAAAAATATCTATGAAATACCTAATGTATATTTTGTTCATCTATAGGAGAAGATTTTTTGAAATTTTTGACTATACCACTTTTACAGGATCCGACAAGGATGCAATTCTATTATTTGTGCAAATCTGGAAGCCCTTCAACTGGTCGTGGTGATCAACAAATTTCATCAAATTTTGCCCAGTAGATTTGGAGGAGATGATTGAAATATTAAAAGTGGTACAAAAAGCAGGACACGCAACAGATGATGGACAGTGAACCACTGCATTAGATAATACAAGGTTTCAGCTCGTGTAGGCTCAAACATAAGTTTGTTTTCTACATGAATATCATCATTGCTACGTTTAACTCTTATTATATGTGTTGTTTCATCACCTTTTTCTAATACTGCTCCACTATCCAACATGTTTGCTATAGTTTCCAAAAGCAATGGCTCAGATCCTCGGAAAGTTGAATGTGCAATGACCTTTGGAATATTAACTTTCTTTGCAAAATCACGCAGTGAATATTCTCCATGATGGCGTCTATGTTCTTGAACAAGGGTAACCATCTGTCTCCATTTTTCATTGGCGGCTAATCCATCTAATATGTTGTAAAACAACTTCTCTTTGATTTTTACCATTCTTTCTGGAATTTCTGAAGAATAAAGTACATGCACGCCACTAAGTAGATGAGTTTATCATGTTTATGAATGACTTTTCAAATAATGTACTCGGGTTCAGAATTCACTGCGTTTCAGTTCAGAAAATTTTTTGGTTAACCCAGGGTCCAGAATTCATTGTATTTCAAGTTAATTGGTTTTTGGTTAGCTCAGATTTAGAATTCATTGTATTTTAGTTAAGACATGTTTTGGTTAACTAAGGGTTCAGAATTCATTGTATTTCAGTTTAGTTGGTTTTTGGGTGAACTCAGGGTTCAGAATTCATTGTATTTCAGTTTAGTTGGTTTTGGGTGAACTCAGGGTTCAGAATTCATTGTATTTTAGTTTAGTTGGTTTCTGGTTAACTCAGGGTTCAGAATTCATTGTATTTTAGTTTAGTTGGTTTCTGGTTAACTCAGGGTTCAGAATTCATTGTATTTCAGTTTAGACAGGTTTTTGGTTAACCCAGGGTTCAGAATTCATTGTATTTCAGTTTAGACAGGTTTTTGGTGAACTCAGGGTTTAGAATTCATTGTATTTCAGTTTAGTTGGTTTTTGGTGAACTCAGGGTTCATATTCATAGTATTTCAGTTTAGTTGGTTTTTGGTGAACTCAGGGTTCATATTCATTGTATTTCATTTTAGTTGGTTTCTGGTTTACTCAGGGTCCAGAATTCACTGTATTAGTTTAGACATGTTTTTAGTTTACAGAGAGCTTGGTTTTCAAAGGTTTCACTATTGTTAAGTATAGAAAGGGTTTTTGTTTAATAAATCAGGTTTCCATTTAGACAGGTGTTTTGGTAATCTCAGGGTTCAAATTAGACAGGTTTACTCTGGTTAAAATTTAGATTTAAATTTTATTCACTCTTTCTTCAAATAAAAAGATTTTTAATTCACTTGGATTTTACAATTCTCTAAAATAAAACTAGTGTATCAAAACTTCTACAAAAAGTTTTAAAGAAAAATTCTGAATTGTTTCTATGTTATGTTATGTTATACAGTAGATTCCACTTATTTGCATACCGGTTAATTGCATATTTTTTCTCTGCACCAAACCATTTCCTATTTAAGTAATGTTAAAATTTCCATTTATTTGCATAAACAAAATTCTTAATTCCGCTTAATTGCATAAAAAATTCTGAAAATTATGCGATCTTGGTCTGAAGATTCATGATTACAAAATATATTTGCAGACAATGCAAGGTAAACTCGAGAGGTGTTTACATTATATAAACGTGTACAGCTAATGTCAGGTGAGATATGAAGCCAGTTAATTAGTGTTAACTTTGTAGAGTTATTATCCAATTGGTTTGCAATACGCTTTTGTCAGGAAACGTAATTAGTTAGGTTAAATCAATTAAAAAGGGCTATGACAGGTGAAAAATTTGTACCGGGTCACATAAGTCAGAAGTTTTATATCAATCTTTTTCAACTAAATATATTTCCATTACATTTTCTAAACCCGGACATAGTTTTACTGGAACTGCAGGTGCTGGGTGTTTTCAAACAAAGATTAAACAAAACCAAAAGATTTTTTTTTAATTATGTTAACATATTTAAGGATAGTGTATGCGACTGTTATCCCAGAGCAAGTTAGGTAACGCGTATTTACATTTCTTTCAGTGTAAACTCAATAAATCATACCTCAATCAAGTGCTTTGATTTCCTCTGTAAGATGAAATGGTTGAAATCATCGTTTACGGCTGAAAAACCCTTTATGTAGTAAGTTTTGTCGGTATACAGATTCAACATCAAAGACATTTTTTCACTGAAGGAAGTGACGTTTATTGCTTAATTTCATTGGATCAGACCGAGATACACATAACAATGGGAATTTCCAATTTATGACTGATCAAATCTTATGATGTGTATTACATTTGACTTACAATAATTGATAAACAAACCTTTAACATATTACTTTGTTTAAAATAAATAACAACATAAAACATCTTTCAATTAGTTTACACAAAATCTGTTTGAATATTAATTTTACCGGGCATCGTGCACGTTGTCAAGCAACTGGATTTTTTCTATGTCACATTTAAAATAGATTATCAAAGCAACTGGATTTTTTCTATGTCACATTTAAAATAGATTATCGTACAGTGAAAGGGAGATAACTCGAACAATTTAACTCAATGTCGTGTACAAATTGAAAAGGAAACACGTGGATTTTTAAAAGGAAGTAAATAAACAAGAAATACTAATATCGCAAGTGTTAAGCAACAATGTATTTAATACCAACAGATGTTCCAGTTACATACATATTCTAGGATTAAACACAGATCGATGGTCTGAAAGAAAAGCACTTGCACCACATTTTGGATTCCCATGTAAATGCGAGGTTTAAAACGATCAGCTAGAATTTTAAATCTGTATTTAGTAAGAAAAAATATACTACAAGTCTTGAGATTTTAATTAATTAAATTACTTTTTTTAAATTAATGATTTATTTTTATTTTTATGTCAAAGGAATTACAAATTTTCTGCTGTTTCTACAGTACACTGACTATGATGTCTACTAAAAAAAAAACGGCCTTGCCCGGCTTATCCATCAATCGATCAGCTAGAATTTTTAAAACTATATGCAAATTAAATAATGATAATTTTTTTTATTTTTTATATTGAATTTATTTATTTGTTTTTTATTTCAAAAGAGTAACTAATTTTTCTGATTTTTCTACAGTACACTGACTATGATGTCTCCATATGTAATCAAAACAGCCTCATCTGTGTATATCCATCAATCAATTTTGCCCAGGGGGCATTTTCGGTTATTTGCATATTCCGCTTAATTGCATAAAACTTTCTGACAAACCGACTATGCAATTAAGCCGAATCTACTGTATTATGTTATGTTGTTTTGCTATGCTGTGCTGTGTTATGTTATGTTTTACTATGCTATGTTATGTCATGTTATACTGTTATATGTTTTAGTATCCTGTGCTATTCTATATTGTTATACTATGTTATGCTATTTTATGCTGTGTGTGTTATATTATGTAATATTATGTTATGCTATGTGATTTTTTGCTATGCTGCGCTGTGCTATGTTATGTTTTGCTATGCTGTTATATTATGTTATATTGGTATGTTTTGCTATGCTGTGCTGTTATATTATGTTATGCTATATTATATTATGTTATGCTATGCTATATTATATTATGTTATGCTATGCTATATTATATTATGTTATGTAATGTCATTATGTTGTTTTGCTATGCTGCACTGTGCTATGCTGTGTTTTGCTGATATGTTATATTATGTTTTGCTATGTTATATTATGTTTAGCTATGCTATGTTATGCCATGCTATGTAATGTTTTGTTATGTTATATTATGTTGTGTTATGTTATGTTATGCCATGCTATGTTTTGTTATGTTATATTATGTTGTTATGTTATGTTTTGCTATGCTGTGCTATGCTATGTCATGCTGTTATGTTATATAATGTTTTGCTATGTTATGTTATATTATGTTGTTATGTTGTGTTATTCTATGTTATTTTTTGCTATGCTGTGCTATGCTATGTCATGCTGTTATGTTATATAATGTTTTGCTATGTTATGTAATGATATGCTATGTGTTGCTATGCTATGTCATGCTGTTATGTTATGTTATATAATGTTTTGCTATGATATGTTATATTATGTTGTTATGTTATGTTATTCTATGTTATGTTTTGCTATGCTGTGCTATGCTATGTCATGCTGTTATGTTATGTTATATGTTTTGCTATGTTATGTTCTTATGTTATGTTATGCTATGCTATGTCATGCTGCTATGTTATATAATGTTTTGCTATGTTATGTTATGTTATGTTGTTTTGCTATGCTGTGCTATGCTATGTCATGCTGTTATGTTATATAATGTTTTATATGTTATATTATGTTGTTATGTTTTGTTATGCTGTTCTATGCTATGTCATGCTGTTATGTTATATTATGTTTTGCTATGTTATGTTATATTATGTTTTGCTATGTTATTTTATGTTTTGCTATGCTATGTTATGTTATATTATGTTTTGCTTTTTTGCTGTATGCTTTGTTATGTTGTATAATGGTATGTTTTGCTATGCTGTACTATGCTATGTCATGCTGTTATGTTATGTTATATTATGTTATGTTATATTATGTTTTGCTGTTTAGCTGTATGCTTTGGTATGTTATATAATGTTATGTCATGTTATGTTTTGCTTTGCTTTGTTATGTTTTATTATGTTGTGTTATGTTATGTTATTATATGTTACGTTATGTTATGTTTTCATTCCTGGAAACTGTGACCTCATATTACCTGGGTTCAGAGTATTTCCGATGCTTTGGACGAGTAACGCCACAATTTTGTTCTGTATTTCTGTATGCTTCTCTCCTTTATGGTTCTGTTTCAAAACATAAACCAAATCAGAATAGATGTACTTTAACCTTCTCCTCTCATTCCGAATATCATTGGCACATTCCTGGTAAGTTCTTTCACATTTCTGACACTGCCAAGCACTATTTAGACCACATTGTTGCCCAGTGCTATTTTGTTTTTCAGTTTGCTTTTTTTGTTGTTCCTTTTCTCGTTGTTTTCTTTGCTGTTCTTGTTTTCGTTTTTGCTCTTCTTCTTTCCTTCTTTGCTCATGTTGTTTTCTTTCTTGCTCTTGTTGTTTTCTTTCTTGCTCTTGTTGTTTTCTTTCTTGCTCTGAGCTTGTTTCTGTTGCTTTTTCTTTTGTCTCTTCATTTCTTTATCTATTTCTACAATTGCAAAAAAAGAAACTAAATGTAAGTTTACTTTTATCAAAATTTTTTAAAAAAGTTTTATATGCCATTATCGATGCCTCTGCATCCACATTTGTGAAAAACAAAGCATTTACTTTCCTGTAATAGTAACATTTTGTGGAAAAAAACACCTTTTAAATTAAAAAAAAAAGTTTAAATTCTTAAATTTCCAGATTAATTTATTCATTTCTATTATTTCATTTTTTAAATCAATTTTTTTTCTTTTTAAGGGGGAGAACATAAATATTTGTGAAAAACAAAAAAAGTATTTGTGAAAAACGAAAACATTTTAAATTCCTAGAATAATGTAATTTAAAAAAAAAACAACTTGTGTGAAAAAAGTTATACATTTTAATTCCTAAAAATAATGTCATTTTTGAAAAACAAAAGTGGACCAAAACAATATCTGTGAAAAACAAAAATGGACCAAAACGATATTTTGAAAACTAAAACATTTTCAGAGCCAGTTTCCAGAATAACCTCCTTATTATGAGAGAAAATATATCCAACAGAAGTGATTTTTTTTACAAACAGTAAGGAATATATTGTGGTATTATACAGGGGCCAACACAATTAGACCAGTCGGGCTAGTTTTGGGAATTTTTACTAGCCCTGAACTAAATTCTACTAGCCCGAAAAAATTACCAGTAGATTGACGTATTTATCTCATTTTTCATACTTCACTTATTCAGTTGACAATTTAGCTAGCTAAAAAAGAGGAGCTTCCTCTTCAGGGGCATCCAGCCTCACTTCCCTTGTGGATTATCTTTATTATCTTTACCTGGCCCGGTAAAACCAAACTTGAAGAGAGACATACTAGTTATCGCTGTTGCCGTTGCTTACGGTAAATGCCAGAAAGCATGTGTTTGCATCTTAATTATATCGGCGCTTGACTAAATTAAGATTTGAGTAAAGCGCCAAAAGGACTCTGATTTGTTAAGCTTCTTGACTTCGTAATTTTAAGGTAAAAACCACACAATTTTTATTTAGAAATAAAAACAATCGATGTGAAATGAATTCATCCCAGACTGTAAAACGACCAGTCTGGCTACTGAGCAGAATTTTCACACGTCTGGACTACGATTTTACTAGACATTGTCGGTCAGACGTGGGTTAATGTCAAACCCTGTTATAGTGAGGCCAATATAAAACAAGAGGCCCATGGGCCTTAACGCTCACCTGAGGATATGGCCAACCTGAGGATATATCCAAAATCATTTGCAAAAATACATAAAATATTCTTATATACATGCCTACAAAAAAAGTTAATAGTATTCAAGATAATTAATAATTTGAGTCTTTTTATGCATCTATGACCTTTACCTTTAAACCTAAGACCTTGATCTTATATCAGAATAATCACCATATCAATTCCTACAATATTCGAATATACATGCCATACAAAAAGTTAATAGTTTCCAAGATAATAAGCAATTTCAGTCTTTTTATGCACCCATGACCTTGACCTTTGAATGTATGACCTTGAGCCATATATCAAAATGTTCGTCATGTCAATACCTACAATATTTTAAAATACATGCCTATACAGAAAGTTTATAGTTTTCAGGCTAACGCACAATTTTAGTTTTTTTTTTTTTAGCAAAAAATGACATTTCAGGGGCATCAACTCTACTTTGTTTATGCACAGGTTTTCTCAATTTTAGGGCATTGGTTACAGGTGAGCTATACAAACCTTCTTTATATGACATAAATTGTATTCACAAGGTTGATGATCTGGAAGTCATTTTGTGGCAAATAATCTAAGGGCACATGTCCATCACTGTTTCTAATCAGGGGATCTACTTCACACTCCAATAGTAAAAAGGTCACCCTAAAACGTATTGGTGGGTCTGCTACTCTGTCTCTTGCAGCTACATGTAATGCTGTATTTCCTTTGGTATCTATCAAGTTCTGTTCCTGATTGGGAACCAGGATGTTTGGTATAATGTGTTCTAGCAGCTCGAAACATCCTACAACAAAGAACCATAGTTTGAGCTATCATAAAATGAAAGTTGTGTCTGATGGCTAAATGATGAAATAGTTTACAATAGGGCACTGCTCACATGAAGAAATTTGAATCATTAAGATTTTATCTCACATTTTAGTTTGATAGTCTAGGTATCCCATTTTCTCATACAAGTACAAGATTGATGGAGTATCGGCTAGTTCACCCGTGCCAGCATATGATGACTTGGGAGTTATACGCTTGTCTGTGGCATACTATTTCAGTGAGCTGGCACCTTAAAAAAAGTCACCCTAAATGCACACTAGTACAAGGCAAACCTAAATACACACTTGTACACCACAAGCAAGTACACAAACTTGTTTTGAGATCTGAGTGAGTTAAGTGAAGGTTTTATCAGGGAACCAAGTGTTACATTTAACGAGAGACATAGTTAAGAAAAGATGCAAAAGGAAAACTAATGCAGCTTTAAATAGGTTTGAATTGTATAAGTGTGACCCTGAACACAAGCTTTTATCACATAAAGACAAAATGAAAGATTATCAAATTACAGCCAAGCTCACCTGCACATCATTTAGTCAAATAAACTTTCAACAAAATACATTATCATTTAGCCAAACAATAAAAAAAACTGCAGCAAAATCTTGACCACATTTTAATTGATAATTCCATAAACACAAGAGCTTATAATTATGATGTATTTAAAATTTTCGGTGCCCTTGAAATAAAATTTACCTGATGCTAGAGTAAGTCTGACAACAGAGTGAATATATCTGTCTTCAGAACTGACGACAATAGTTTTATGATCACTACCACAAGCCACAAAAATCCTGGCTAGATCAATCATCCACTTCCAGCGTCCAACCTTCAATAAATTACACAGAGGTCCAAGGTTCACAACAATCGGGGACTGCAAGTTGTCATGGAGTTTGAGCTGATGGTATGCAAACTGTGCTGGATTTTGCAGGTCTTTACAAATCAACTCATAGGAAACTCTCGCCCAAATTTCACCACTCAGTGTTGTTAAGAAATTGAGCTTTCCTTTGTGAATTATCTAAAATCAATTTTGAAATATAATAAAATCATAAAATAATCTTATAACACAATTTATTTGCTCTTATTTAAAATAAAAAGAAAAAATTGAAAATTTAAATAATGTATCAATTTGAGCTTTCACTGTGTCGACACTATTTCTTTCGAAATGACACAGAAGTTTAATGTCAGGATAATTTATGTTATTACCTCCCTTTGACGTTAATGCGTGTTAAATGCAAACATAGCCAAACTGCATAAAAATTGGATAACTGGTAAAGTCAACATTACTTTTTCAGCTTCTTTTGGCCCCTTTTTAACAGGTTTGCCTAATCTTTATATACAATTTTAACATTTCATGATGTGGGTTGAGCTTTTGGGTTCAACAGCTTTCAATTGATTAGTGGAGTGGAGTGGAGTGGAGTGGAGTGGAGTGAAGTTATGGTATCTCACTCCCAAGTCAAGATTCTTTCACTTATATGAAATGTTGGAGGAAACCAGAGTGACTGGAGAAAACCACCAACCTTTGGCAAGCAAGCTGTCAAATTTTCTCAAACTAGGATTTGCCTGAGCAGAATTAAAAAATAGGCAGTGAGAGGAACTGTGATCCGTAGGCATGCACATTAGACCACTTGGGCACCGAGGCACTCCATTTGATAAATGGTCATACTCACATTTTTGTTGGTCGAGCTTGATGTAGACGTTAGCAAATTCACTGATAATGTCCAGTTTTATATTCAGTGATGAAGTATGTTCTAAAGTATTGAAAGCATTAGCAAAGGCTCTGGCTGCATCCTCGTATTTATGCATCGCATTCTGTGCTCGGCCAACTCGTATATGTCCCTGACAACACCACATATATAATTAATAATGTATAAAAACAAGAGGGCCCATTAAAGATATATTATATATAATTAAAAATGTATAATAGGAGGTTCATTAAATATATATTATATATCATTATACAAGTATATCAGAAAATAGTCTAATAGTTTCTGTACAACTCAAATCACAACTTGTTTGTTCAAAACATAGATGTGGAATCTGCATCAAGCAAGAATTCTTGCTTAAAAAATTTACTTCTATTTGGTCAAGTGCTTTCTAAAATTTTGAAAAAAATTAGGCTTAAAATAACACTTCATTTGCAGAATCTATCAAAATTAAATTAATAACAAATTTCTTAAGAAAACACCTTACATTTATTAAAAAGCAAAATTTATATTTTAAAGTATTTCTATTATTAGTATTAAGTCTGAACTATTAAAGCTAATGAATAAATCTGTTGCAATTGCGTTTTTCTATTTATATCATGGTGGCCATCTTGGTTTTCAGATACCCATGTTGAAATCTTTTTTTTACTTACCGATTTTTGATTAGCTAAGGAAACTATGGTTACCACTTTGATAATTTTTATATATATCCATAGCTTTAAAATATGTGGTTTTAATTTGTTATATTATACCTCATAAATTTCTTTTTCTAATAAATGCATTGATTTTACTCCGGGTGATATTTTGCAATACAGACCGGAGGCTTCGGTCGGTATTATGTTTGCTTATGTCACACGATTATCCTTGATGACATAATATTAGACTAAACAGAAATAGCATCTTAACCCAAATAGTTTAATTAGTGGATTAACGCAAATAAGTTACAGTCAGGAACAGTAACTGTAATACATAAACAATCATCGTCTTAAAGAGATTAATTAATTCCAGAAAAATGCTGATGCCCATTTTCAGATGGTATCCATTCAGTATAAAATAACAAATATTTCATGGGGTTTCCGGCAATATCCCTGTTTATGGACCAGGCAGACACTCCGAAAATACAACATAGACCTCAGCTTCGCTTCAGTAAATAAACTCTTCTCAAACTTTTAACTTACTTGTAATGTTATAAATGGGAAACCAGAGAAGTTGCACATTTACCAAATCAGTCACACTCAAATGCTGATCATTTGCTTTGTAAAGTTATTAAAACCTATTTAACTGTATAGTGGATTACCTTGTACCAGTGTCCATCAGTGTGAGACGCTTTCTACAGCATCATCTAGTGCTTGTGTGTTCAGTCCTAATTTTAAATTACAATTAGCACGATTGCTGTACAACACTGCTAGCTCATGGCCACCTTTCCTCATCCTCAGACCAACATCGATTGCCAGAGTGTAAAATTCAGCAGCTCTCTGCCAGTTTTCATTTTGAAATTCTTTATTTCCTTGTTCTTTCAGTTGCTGAATGCCCACGTTTTCAGTTGGATATACGCTAAATTTTGCTGACGGAAATCCTGGAAAGTTCATCGGAGGTGCTGTAAGATAAAAAAGAGTCTCTATTTCAAGTCTTATTATCTGACCAGTAAAGAGCACGATTTCTTAGTAAAAGACAGTTACCTTT
The DNA here is from genome assembly GCA_029721355.1 of Tegillarca granosa. Lineage (NCBI taxonomy): Eukaryota > Metazoa > Mollusca > Bivalvia > Arcoida > Arcidae > Tegillarca > Tegillarca granosa. Next base: position 4,634,414 of record CM056610.1, on the reverse strand, counting down.
ATTAGAAATTGCTTTAAGTTACGTCATTTACACGTAATACATTTATCTTATTGAATTGAGCTAAATTAAAGTACTTAGAAATTAGGTAGATTCTGAGTGCTAATTGGATGATGTATTCCATGTTAAACACCTAAAGTGACTTTATAAATTCTACTTGAGGCATGCAACACTTTGAAGATTAAAAATTTGACAAAAGGTATTCAAACAAACAAGTTTACATAAAACAAGAATTCCATGAATTTAAATGTCTCGCCTGGTTATTTTTTTGATAGAGTAGTACTTTTATAACTTTCACATTTGGACAAGCTGTCCCCGCCACCACTGCCTACGATACCGGAAATGTTACATATAAGTCTCGCCTTATGGCGATGCCAGGCTCGACAATTATAAAGTAATAAAATGAACAAGAAAATATGGAATTGCAAATCAAAATGACAAAGGACTGGGTACAGTTCACAGTTGGTGAAATGAATGCTTATGACAGTTACTGTCATGAATTACAAAAGGAAGCATAAAGATGGCATAATAAATAGTTTTAATGAGTTGTATTTATAAATGCAATTATTTTCCAAGAAAAAAACTAAGAAAAATGTAAATTTTATATTTCAAAACTTTTTTATTTATCATTGTTATTTAAAGATGACATATAAAGAGAGTGTATGGCCAAAAGGTCTTTCAGAGTCACCACTGCAGTAACTCAGTTGGTAGAGTGCTAGTTCCTAGTGATGAAACGATTATCGGAAAGAATCGATTAGCGGCGTGTTGAAGCCTCCCGATTGCGATTATCAATTATGTTTTCTCATAATCGATCATCGTTTAAATTTCCGAAATCCGTGTTACACTGTTTCTATTCGTGTTTTACAAAGCGCTAACATATTCCGGTTTTCACAAGCCACATGGCTGACGCCATGATGAACTGTAGTGAGCCGACCAAATGCATAAATTTTATGTTACGAAGTAAAAAGATGACTTAGAACCAATGGGTGCATAAACAGTAAGCAAGAGTAAATAATCAAAGCACCGGAGGTGCCGTACGAACAGAGAGCATGGAAACGCAAGAGGCAGTTTGAAAGTGAGTGTAGGTAGCAGTACAATCTGCCTTATCCCATTCCATTCCTATGCGATCAAGGTTGTAAAACACCATATGGAAGGGGAGTAAGAATTCATGACTGGAAAAGTGTCCATTATATTTTTTTGTATTAGTGTTGGCAAAATACCACATTCAGAAGAGTCTGTGCTAAGGGAAGGTTCTTTCACATTCCAAGCATTTCTCCAAGAAAAGACAAAAACGTTCATATGTTACATTTTTAATCAATTACACAAACAGAAAGATGTTTTTATGGTGTCATCGATCGTTATATTTCTCAATAACGACAAAACAACCGCAAATGATGGTTGCAAAAAACTGATTATATACAAAATACACGCCACCTACCGAGGATTTACCCTAAAACTTTCCATGTAAACTTCTATAGTACATCTTGCACAATCGACAGGAACTCGTGAAATCTCTCAGCTATAGCTTTTTTCCGGTCGATTTCACAATGCTGCTCTCAAAATCGTGTATATCATTTTTACGCTACGTCGACAAAATTAAAATGTAAACATGTCTACATCAGATATGTCAAATTTTGTTGGGGCTTCGAGGAGGGGATGGGAAGGGAAACGAATGAAAACAAATACATTCCTATAAACATGACATTTGCTATCGTGCATGTAAGACATGATTTCTTTACAGCACTTTCCGCAACCTATACTTTTACTTACACGCTCAAACTTCGGGTAATGTTAAAAAAATATTGCTTTATTTACTGTGGTTCACTCTTCTCGCCAAAACGCATGCTACCAAGAAATGACACGTCATATAATTCATCCAATCAAAAGAGACCGTTTAAATTATGGGATATCCGCGAAAATGTTGCGAAAATAGGTCTTTGTTTACATAAACTGTTCATGTATTCTTCCGCTGCGCCGCATTGTATCCTTTCCACCAAAAGTTTCTCCACAGAATCCATGTATAAATTTTATTTTCAATACCACATACATTCATCATTGTGCGGTTACCCTCAGCACGTACTTATCACCCGCAAACTACCGTACTATATTCCACATATATTGCGCAAGGATTTGACATAGCGGTGACATAGCCTGTCCGATTGCGACGTACGTGACAATACATCACAGAGATTCCTCTCTGTTCGTAAAAATGTGCTAGTTCAGTGCTAATACATAGTGCTAGAGTTTGTGTATATGTAGAGTGTATTTCTACATCTTAATAATAAAGAGAACACAAAAAATTTCACTTATTTAATAGCTTTTTAATTCAAAAAGAATAACATTTTAAAAAATAAAACCCAACCGATTATAATTGGTAAAATCGAATCGGAAGCACCAACTGATTCCAACCGATGATCAATTATGATTTTTAACCGATGTTGCAACACTACTAGCTCCATAAGTGGGAGGTCGTGGCTGGGTCTGACCCAAGATTTAAAAGTGGGCAGTGACTGTTCTTTAACCAAGCACTCAGCTTTACGAAATGAAAGTTATGATTCCTTTGGATGGGAACATAAAATAAATGATGTCCTGTGTCAGGATAGGCATGGTATGATAAAGCTTTTGCCTACAGCTGGCGATGTCTCGATATAAGTGAAATGTTCTTGACTTGGATGTTAAACACCATTTCTCAACTCAACTCTTTCAGGGTCTTTACTTAATGTGTAAAAACGGAGTAAAGATGAGATTTATGCCATCTATACATGCATTGATTGAATAGAGATGGATTTTCATCCTTTGTAATGTGTCGTCTGACAAAAATGAAATATGCAGAGTAAAGGAAAATTCAAGAAGAGCTTTCTAAATAATTAATTATTGCGTAAAATTGGGATTCCATCTTGTATCACAAATGACAAAACTGAAAAATGTCAAGTACGAAATATGTAGAGTGAGGGAAAACTATGAATGAGATTTCTGACATCTTTAATTATTGCGTAAAAATTGGGTTTCCATCTTGTATTAAATGACAAATCTGAAAAAAATAATAAGTACTAAATAGGTAATGTTGATGCAAAAAACAAGTAATCCTTACGTTTGGTTACTTTGATCAGCATTTCATATAGCTGTTTAAATTGTCCCGTTGGGTTAATATACTGTACTGCCAACATGCGATCTCGGTCTAATATGTCCAATGAGAATCCCTTTTGAATAAGAACCCCGGCAACCCTCATCATGGATTTCACGTCAGAGGTTGGTCTTCGTTTAGTTATGACATGAAATGGAGAATCACCGTGTTTGTCGATCATGTTCATTCCACCAACATTTGGCATGTCATCCAGAATCTTTGTACTACCTAAAAACAGAATTGAATGCATTGATTGGATTAGATAAATCACTGATGAGGAATGATTTTCCGAAATGTGCACACATGGCACATAAAAATTTAACAGGTATTTCTGTTAAATAATAATTTTTTTTTTTCTCCCAAGGCAAGATTCTTTCCCTTATATCTAGGTGATCAGTTCCAGTGGAAATTAGAGTACCCAGAGAAAACCACCAACCTTCGGCAAGCAAAGTGAAAAAAACTTTCTCACACTAAGATCGGCATGAGTGGGATTCAAACCTGGGTGGTGAAAGGCTGTGTGAAATTTAAAACGTCGGATTTTTATTTTACAAAAACGCAAGATGTTTTTAAGAGCTGCTCATCATATTTTTCTTTTACTTAATAATCTTATCAAACAAATCGTTACACATTTCACAGGTCAAGACAAAATGAATTTGTAAAGTAATGGGTCTAAGACTTGAAAATAAGTAGTGACTGGTCTTTTGCCAAGCACTCGACATTTAGAAATGAAAGTCACAAGTTTATTAAGATGAGGCCTTAAAAAACAATGCCCTGTGTCATTGCAGGTGTGGTATTCCTTACCTGTAGAAAGTGAAAATTTGACAGAAGTATGTACTGGGCTCTCCTTGTCATCTTCTTTAAAATTAAATAAAGTATTCCTTACCTGCAAGAAGTAAAATTTGACAACAGTATGTACTGGGGTCTCTTTATCATCTTCTTTAAAATTCAGTAAAGTATTCCTTACCTGTTAGAAGTGAAAATTTGACAGCAGTATGTACTGGGGTCTCTTTGTCATCTTCTTTAAAATTCAATAAAGTATTCCTTACCTGTAAGAAGTGAAAATTTGACAGCAGTATGTACTGGGGTCTCTTTGTCATCCCCTTTAAAATTCAATAAAGTATTCCTTACCTGTAATTAGTGAAAATTTGACAGCAGTATGTACCTTGGTCTCTTTGTCATCTTCTTTAAAATTCAGTAAAGTATTCCTTACCTGTAAGAAGTGAAAATTTGACAGCAGTATGTACAGGGGTATCTTTGTCATCTTCTTTGAAATTCAATAAAGTATTTCCATTATGTAGCAGTATAGCTACAAGGTCCGTAAGCCACATATGAGTGTAAGCTGAAGGCTTCTCTTTATAGAGAAAAGGAAACAGCTTTGAAAAGTCCACCTCTATTGAATTTGCATATCTTGCAACTCCAATATCTGTGTCAGTCATGCCGAGGACGAGATATCGGATTGCTATCCATTCTCCCTTTTTAGACAAATTCCCGAGAACTGTGGACCAGAACTCAATAGGAACGCCTTCAAACCCTTTATAACATCTCTGCATTAGCACTTCTTCTGTAAAAGGTGAAAAAAATATTTATTTAATTACCTTGGTGGATTGTTATCAAATAAATACACTTAAAAATATAGTTATGTAATTCTGTACTAATGCAGAAAAACCTGCTACAGTGCTTACATCTGTAAAAGACCACCTGTATATATTTAAAGCTGCTTTAGTATCTATCTCTAAATTAAGACCAGCTGTATATAAAGTTAAAACTGCTATAGTGCTACATCTTTATTGAAATCATCTGTATATCGCATAGTAAAAGCTGCATAAGTGTTCAACTTTATAAAAAGACACTCTGTATATACAGTATAACCTACTACAGTGACCACCTCTAAAAAGTCTGCCACATATATAGTGAAACCTGCTGTAGTGACTGCCTCTAAAAAGTCTGCTATATATATAGTAAAATCTGCTGTAGTGCCCACCTCTGAAAAAGTCCATCAGTATATATAGTAAAACATGATATAGTAACCACCTCTAAAAAGACCACCTGTATATATAGTGAAACCTGCTGTAGTGACCACCTCTAAAAAGACTACCTGTATATATAGTGAAACCTGCTGTAGTGACAACCTCTAAAAAGACCACCTGTATATATAGTGAAACCTGCTGTAGTTACCACGTCCAAAAAAACAACCTGTATATATAGTGAAACCTGCTGTAGTGACCACCTCTAAAAAGACCACCTGTATATATAGTGAAACCTGCTGTAGTGACCACCTCTAAAAAGACCATCTGTATATAGAGTGAAACCTGCTGTAGTGACCACCTCTAAAAAGACCACCTAAATATATAGTGAAACCTGCTGTAGTGACCACCTCTAAAAAGACCACCTGTACATATAGTGAAACCTGTTGTAGTGACCACCTCTAAAAAGACCACCTAAATATATAGTAAAACCTGCTGTAGTGACCACCTCTAAAAAGACCATCTGTATATATTGTGAAACCTGCTGTAGTGACAATGTCCAAAAAGACCACCTGTATATATAGTGAAACCTGCTGTAGTGACCACCTCTAAAAAGACCACCTGTAAATATAGTGAAACCTGCTGTAGTGACCACCTCTAAAAAGACCACCTGAATATATAGTGAAACCTGCTGTAGTGACAACCTCTAAAAAGACCATCTGTATATATAGTGAAACCTGCTGTAGTGACAACCTCTAAAAAGACCACCTGTACATATAGTGAAACCTGCTGTAGTGACCACCTCTAAAAAAACCACCTGTATATAGAGTGAAACCTGCTGTAGTGACCACCTCTTAAAAGACCACCTGTATATATAGTGAAACCTGCCGTAGTGACCACCACTAAACAGACTGCTATAGTGTTTTCTTTTGTATATAAACCACCTTCCTATATATAAAACTAACTTTATTGACCACACTGTATATAAAGACCACCTGATCATATGGTAAATAAGCTATAGCCAACACCTGTTTTTTAATCTGTGGTTTAACTTTCTAAAGCATCTACTTCAAACATAAAACTACTTGTTTATATAATGTTAAACCTGCTATTGTGTCTACCTTTATATAAAAATCACCTGCATTTGCAATTAAACATGTGCTATAGTTTTTACCTCCATATAAAAACCACCTTGCATTATCCTAATAGGGTGTTTGGTAAATAAATCAATGCCAGAATCATGTGGCATACTGACTGGGTGAGCTAGCACTTTACCAAAAAGTCATTCTGAGTGCACGCTCACCTCATGTATACAAAAATTTGTTCTTAGACTTATTATTAATAACCTTGCTCTAGTTGCCAGAAGCTGAAAAACTGCTGATGCCACATTAAACAACATTACAACCAACCAATCTATCGTGACGGTCTTATCACTTGGTACAAACTTCTCCTAATGTCATGCTATGACTTGGCTGGGTATATATTGGGGCTATTCACAGGTATATGACACATAAGGTTGAACACAGCTTATGACATCAGTAAATCCCAATAACCCCTACATAGTAACAATATAGTACCTGAAATGTTACTAAATGATATGGCTGCTTCTGTCAGAAAATTGCATTTTACATCTTGACTGATGTCCTCGCTCTTGTGAAATCCCTCCAGAAATGCACTATATGCCTCTCTATGTTGTCCCATACTCCGTAGCACCTGTCCTCTTCTCCAATGACCCTGAAGTATAATATAAAACATATAGAGATAAAAAGTCTATCTAAAATACAAAACCACAATCCTCAAACCCAAAGTCATAAGTCAAAACTAAAATAAGGGATTTATCCTCCAAATCAAAGACATATAAGTGATTTATTCTCAAAACCAAAATCAAAAGTCAAAACTCAAAAAAGGGATTAATCCTCAAAACCAAAGTCATAGGTCAAAACTTAAAGAAGGGATTTATCCTCAAAACCAAAGTCATAGGTCAAAACTTAAAGAAGGGATTTATCCTCAAAACCAAAGTCATAGGTCAAAACTTAAAGAAGGGATTTATCCTCAAAACCAAAGTCATAGGTCAAAACTTAAAGAAGGGATTTATCCTCAAAACTAAGGTACATCCAAATAGGTTTGTCAAAAACAAGTTCATTTTTACTGCTAATGAGAAACAATGAGAGAAAGAGAAGGAGGTAATAGTGAGACATTATTCCTTTGTCTGACCCAGTTTAAAATCACAGTACTGATAAAAAAAGGCTGTAACCTTTTGGAAAACTGTTTCTGCCTTGGATAGACATTCACTGCAGTTGAGTGGATGTAAGGGCTGAGCTACATATCACAGCAATTCTAAATATCTACTTTAATATCAAACTACACATATTAGTGATTTTGTTTGACAATATGGTTTGCTCTACAAAAATAATACCACCTGCCATATATGTCAGGTTTTCAATAGATATTCACATTTCCTCCTCAATATTAAAACTGACAACAACAATAAACATGAACACTGTGAAAGAATCTTGACTTGGTTGTATAATACAGAAAGAAACCTAAACATCTAGTATATTTCATCAATTCACTATGGGAACTTTATTAAACAAAGCAAGCTGCTTACGAATAAAGTGTTGACTCAGGGATATTGCAAGCCTTGGCTTATCAAGGCCCTAAAAAGTTTTATGGCCGTCATCACGATCTTGTTGAAGCATGATGTTGCTTTATTAAAAATTATTCTTGATATATTTGATATCCCATAATTCCATGTTCCTTTTCATTCTTAATTTTGATTTTGATATGTAATTATCTAAAGCTAGCTGGAGAAGAGTTGTGTAACCTTTTGGAGCACAGAGTCACATTTCCCTTGTGGAAGTTTGTTTTCCCTTGTGGAAGTTTGTGTATTGAATTAAATTTTCCGGATTTCATAGTCTTTAACTTCACTTTTGGGATTGTGACTTGAACTTTTGAATGATTATATAGTGATGTTGCAATTATCACTGATGATCGATTGCCAGTCATTGTCAGGGCGGCAGCGATCCTAATAATCGATCACATGATAAAAAATCGATCATCACCGTCATCGGCGAATAGTTTCGGCAGATTGTAGTCAAGTCTGTTTCCTTTCCGGTTCTTGCTACTCAAAACAACAACGGCAGAAGGCAATCGGATAGTTGATCCGTATCCAGTCACTTTTTACACCAATGAGATGCTTTGGCTACTGTCAGTCTGTCAGGGCAAGGAGCTATCTGACCTTTAACTTACAATCATGTAGCAAGAACACTTGGCTTTTACAATAAAAAGTTTTTATATTCAGCTTTATTTGTTACTGAATACTGATGTACAATTACTGAGTAATTCTGATTTTGAATCGATTTATTCAATTATGCCTCTCGGATTTTCAATTATTAATTTTTGTCTGGACATCACTATGATTATAGTTGCTAAGTATAAAATTCAACCTAATAATTCTAATGAAAAAACTATTTCCTACCTTATTCCACGAAGGGCAGATCCTTACAGAATCAACAGCATCAGCCAAGGCTAGCTCGTTTTTGTTCTGACCACTATATACCATTGATCTATTGCTGTACAAGATGGCAGCTTCTTTGCTGAAGTCCTGGAAGTTGTTTAATAACAGATCCAGAGCGTGAGTGTATGATTCCAGAGCCTTTTTATAATTCTGTTCTTTGTATGCCTTATTTCCTTCCTCTTTAAGAGCACTCATCTCTTTCTCAAGCTTTTGAACTACACAATGAATTAAGATGATTAAAATAAATTAAGTTTTTTTTATCAAAGGAAGACAAAATACTTATGCATTACACTACTACAGTATGTGAGAGTTCCCTTTATTCTAACAGATCACAGTAATAGTACACAACTCTTAAATTATATTAATTTTTTTTTTTTTTTTTTTTCGGTTAAATTTTGAATATATTTTAAATCTTATTCTCTAGAATGATATCTTGGACCCTTAATTTTCCAAACCAAATTATATTAATGATGTTATTTTTTCAAAATATTGCAAATTTTGTAATATTATGTTATTTTCCACAATGACAGCTTGGACCCTTAATTCTCCAAACTTAATTATATAAATGTTGTTTTTTTTTCAAAATATTGCAAATTTGGTTATATTTTAAATGTTATTCTCTATAATGACAGATTGGAGCCTTAATTTAATTCTCCATACTTAATTATATAAATGTTGTTTTTTTTCCCCAAAATATTGCAAATTTGGTTATATTTTAAATGTTATTCTCTATAATGACAGATTGGAGCCTTAATTCTCCAAACTTAATTATATAAATGTTGTTTTTTTTCCCCAAAATATTGCAAATTTGGTTATATTTTAAATGTTGTTCTCTATAATGACAGATTGGAGCCTTAATTCTCCAAACTTAATTATATAAATGTTGTTTTTTTTCAAAATATTGCAAATTTCTGTAATATTTTAAATGTTATTCTCCGTAATGACAGATTTGAGCCTTAATTCTCCAAACATAATTATATAAATGTTGTTTTTTCCCCCAAAATATTGCAAATTTTGTAATATTTTAAATGTTATTCTCCATAATGACAGATTGGAGCCTTAATTCTCCAAACTTAATTATATAAATGTTGTTTTTTTTCCCCAAAATATTGCAAATTTCTGTAATATTTTAAATGTTATTCTCCATAATGACAGATTGGAGCCTTAATTCTCCAAACTTAATTATATAAATGTTGTTTTTTTCTCCAAAATATTGCAAATTTCTGTAATATTTTAAATGCTATTCTCTAGACTGACATCTTTAACACTTAATTCTCCAAACTTAAACACTGCAATGGGTCGTCAGTGGCTAAATGATCTCAATACATGCTAAAAGATCACAGTTCCTCTCACCACTTAGGTTCATATCCCACTGGGACAGATCCCAGTGTGAGAAAGTTGCCAAAGGTTAGTGGTTTTGTCCTCTCCAGGTAATCTGGTTACCTCCACCATTCCAGAACTGACAAGTAAAAGAATCTTGACTGTGACATTAAATATAATTATTCCACATAAAACCTTAAACAATACAAAATAAAGTCATTTTCTCACTTACCACTGTGATAGCTCAGTTGGTAGAGTGCTTGCTCCGTAAGTGGTAGGTAATGGGTTCGAACCTGGACCAGGTCTGACTGAAGTGAGCAGTGGCTGTTCTTTCACCAAGCACTCGGCATTATGAAATGAAAGTCACAGTTCTTTGGGATGGGAACTTAAAATAAACGAGGTCCTGTGTCATGGTAGGCGTGGCACAATAAAGAACCCTGCTGTATAATGCCATCAGCGCAATGCACAGACAAAATTTCTGCACTTTCGCCTATAGCTGGCGACATCTCAATATTAGTGAAATATTCTTGACTGAGACGTTAAACACCATTACTCAACTCAACTCAACTCTTTTCCTAACCTGCATTTTTCTCCGCCATACTTAGCATATTGTAAGCTATATCTTTATTGCTGAGGTATTGCATGGGTGATTTACCGCACCCATCTTTAATGGTAGGATTACATCCATAATTTTTCAAAAGATGTAGAATTGTCTCCCCTGTTTGTGTGTTGATTTTCCCGGATTTGACTAGTCTATGAAATCCTGTATCTCCATCCTTATCTCTTGCATCTTTTTTTTCTGGAGTCGTCAGATATGTTGACAACAAATATTTCAATAAATCCACCATATCTAAATACAAAACAAATCATCTTATATAATACTTTATGTATATGTATGTTCCTTGTATATGTAGATGTTACTGTAGTAACATATCACAGGTGATTTAGAATGGGACTAAATTTTGGCGATTTTGACAAGAAAAAGCCAGTTGAAAAATAATGATTATTGTTTCCAGAATTAAATTATATTTCTTTATTGATGCTTTGTTTAATGTTTTCTTCTTTTTTTTTCTGTTCTAAATCTCGAAACTCCTGCCTAAGAATTTGTCCATGATTCAATCGTAGTTGTTGGACTCACAAATGGAAGTGGTATTTTAAACGATTTATGATCGATATAAAGAAGGCTGAAAGAATAAGACCAATCAAATTGCTTGTAACAAATGATTTTGATAAATTATAAGAATAGAAAATGGTACGACTATGGGTAACAATTCTTGTTTAGATTTTCAATGGGACCTGACGGACTTCTGTATACTAAGCTTAGGATGCCTTTTTAGGATTTTAGGGAGCCTCGGGCTGCTGGGCTTCCACTTATTTCGAACCCCGTGGTCTACCTTATACTAGCATATACTCAGGATGATTGACAGTCAGCACAATACAGAGAGACAAACCACTTCCCCAGTCACATCATAGTGACACTTGGTTAACCAGTTAATAAAAATATATAAAAAAAAAAACAACTCAAGGCAAAGAAAAAGAATCTTAAGTCCTCTGAATGGCCTGGAATTTTTAATCTAAAACTTCCTGGTATTTAGTTAAAGTAGGAATGAGTTTGAGTGATTGAGGAAATGAGTATATAAGTAAACAAATACGGAAATGAACAAGTGAATGGTTCCAATATAGACAGGTTACCATTGTTAATTCCATGTAAAAGATACCTTATATATACTTATATGTACTAAGGGAGATAATTCCCACAAATGGATAGTTCAATAACTCTTTGATCTTGTAAGTTAGAAATACAAGGGAGATAACTCCCATAAATAGATAGTTAAATAACTCTGATCTTGTTAGAAATACAGAGAGCACGTGTGTAGAGAAATAAACAGCATGTTCATATAGAGTTCTGTGAAGAGACTTTATCAACCATTAACAAAATCATCAAGCATACCTGTCTCTAATGCAACATTAATACCAATATGAATGGCAGGACAACCAATTTTAAATTCAAGGTCTTCAAATGTTGCTCCATTCTTCAACATAGTAATGGCTAGTTTTATTCCATATTTTTTCATCTCGGACATTTTGATGTTTTTGACAAGTGACCCAACAGAGAGGGATTGCATTGGGCAATTTCTGGCCAACTCATCTAAGTCACTGATTGGTCCATTATGAATGCCCAGTACAAGAAGACTCACTCCTTCCCAGTGGCCTTCTCGACACAATCTCTGAAGTATCCTAAGAAGATTTTCTGGACTCGGGACAGGTACCTCCTCAAGAAGACCTTCTATATCATCTACAAATGTGAAGAAAATTTTGAACAAGTAGGTCAATAATTCTGTTCAAAAACATTTCATGTAAAAAAAAAAAACCATTAAAAACAGGATTTTTTTAATGAACATTGTACACAAGTGGTTTAATGAATGATATTTTATGCCACAGTCACAATTATTTTTTCTCTTATACATGTCAGTTAAATCTGGGATGGTAAAGGAAAGAAGAGTGCCCTTAAAAAATCAACTGCTGCATGCAAACTGACAAATTTTAACGCATTAATATCTGCTTGAGTTGTTCGAACCCACAATCTTCAACTCTTGATGCAGAAGCTCTACCACTGAGCCAATCAATTATCTTTTGATAATTTGAAATAACTTGCTACTTGAAGAATAGTTTGAACTAATTCTTAGACAAGACATTTTTTTTACCTCTCTGCTTTAAGAATAGACATAACCATTTCTGTAGACCTGCCCCCAGTTTCACAATCATTCACTAAATTGAGTGTATGGGGGCCTCGGTGGCCAAGTGGTCTAAAGTGCGTGCTTAGGGATCACAGCGCCTCTCGCCGCCTGGGTCCGAATCCCACTCGGGACAGATCCTAGTGTAAGAAAGTTTGTCTGTTTGCTTACCGAAGGTCAGTGGTTTTCTCTGGGCACTTCGGTTTCCTCAACCATTCCAGAACTGACCAGAACTGACCAACTCAAAATAAGTGAAAAAATCTTGACAAGGGTGTAAAACATCATTTCTCCACTCCACTCAATTGAGTGTACACTCAACTCACATAAGGTAATATTTCAATGTCTTATTTTTAAGACATTGCACACTCAAAACTGAATAATGTTATTTTTATTAAGTGTATGTTTTTTCAACAAAACAAAACATTGTCTCATAAAACTTAAAATCTTAAAATATCATTAAGAGAAAAATAAGAATATTTGAGTTGAGTGAATGATTGTGAAACTGGTGCCAGACTTATGAACTTACCTGCTATTTGGGGTATAGTTGTGACAATTTCTGTAGACCAGACTTGTGAACTTACCTGCTATTTGGGGTAAAGTTGTGACAATTTCTGTAGACCAGACTTGTGAACTTACCTGCTATTTGGGGTTTAGTTTTGACAATTTCTGTAGACCAGACTTCTGAACTTACCTGCTATTTGTGGTATAGTTATGACAATTTCTGTAGACCAGACTTATGAACTTACCTGCTACCGTAATCCTTCGATGTTTTAGGACCCTTTATGTTTTCAGACACCATAATTTTTAAATTTTAATAATTTTAAGATTTCCTCTAATTTTGGACGGCAATTTTTTACCTCTAAATCTGGACACGTTTTTGCTGAAATTCAGTTGCAGCATGTTATACAGAGCGCTTGAAATAAAGATTTAATAAAATCAAGAGGAAGCTTTGATGTTTTCAATTATTTTAACTATAAATTGTTGTTTTCACACTTTTATTTCATTGTGTATTGGCACCATTGCATCGTAACGTGAAACAGGTATGTGCAATGTATTAACATTTTTATGTAAACTAAATAAAATCATACCTTGGATTAAGTGCTTTAATTTTCTATGAAAGTGAAAGTTGATTATAATTAATGTTCACTGCCGAGAAAATCGTGTAAGACAGAATCTTGTCGGTACACTAGTTCAACATCAAAGACATTTTTTCTGATGAAAACAGGAAGTGACGTTTTTCACTTATTCTCATGTAGTGTTTGTTATGGGAATTCCAGAAACGACCATGTGATTGTTCCAGCCGACAAATGCGATGAAAAAAACTGTTTTCCAAAATGAAAATAACATTAAAATATGTTTGAAATATGATTTAAAACAATTTAATTTTTACCTTTTATTTACGGAAGTCCTCCCGAGTCGAAACTTGTTCTATCTTTGCATTGCCATTTCTTAAAATGTACATATACGCATGGTAAAATATTGAATATTTGATTGAAATGAAATTCTCTGAACTTGATCAACAAATAATGCAACACACGATGTATAATAATAATTTGACTGCAGACAATTACAAGTAGAAAGCGGCATGTTGGTGCACCTCAAACGTTGGGAGTTAATGAAAAAGGTCATGTTGTTTTCTGTAAACAAAATGGCGACCTCAATGTGTATTACTGAGAGAATCATGATTATTGATCAACAAACGCTTTAAAAAATAATAATTAATGAAATAAACAACACAAAAGGTAACTTTTACTTGTATTTAATTCAAAATTTTACTTTATCATTGATATATGCGTGGACATCGCTGTTGATAATGTCTTAAGATATCGAGAGGGAACCGGGAACCAAAATCGGCTCTAAAATGTCTCTAATTTTTCGGACACTCTAAATATTTGGACACCCCCAATTTTCAAGATATTTAATTTTCAAATTTCCTCTAAATTCCAAGACACTTAAAAATGAAATTATTAAAATCTGTCCGAATACATAGAAGGATTACGGTATTTGGGGTATAGTTGTGACAATTTCTGTAGACCAAACTTGTGAACTTACCTGCTATTTGGGGTATAGTTGTGACAATTTCTGTAGACCAAACTTATGAACTTACCTGCTATTTGGGGTATAGTTGTGACAATTTCTGTAGACCAGACTTATAAACTTACCTGCTACTTGGGATATAGTTGTGACAATTTCTGTAGACCAGACTTATGAACTTACCTGCTATTTGGGGTATAGTTGTGACAATTTCTGTAGACCAGATTTATGAACTTACCTTCTATTTGGGGTATAGTTGTGACAATTTCTGAAGACCAGACCTATGAACTTACCTGCTATGTGGGGTATAGTTATGACAATTTCTGTAGACCAGACTTATGAACTTACCTGCTATTTGGGGTATAGTTGTGACAATTTCTGAAGACTGGACTTATGAACTTACCTGCTATTTGGGGTATAGTTGTGACAATTTCTGAAGACCGGACTTATGAACTTACCTGCTATTTGGGGTATAGTTGTGACAATTTCTGAAGACCAGACTTATGAACTTACCTGCTATTTGGGGTATAGTTGTGGCAATTTCTGAAGAACAGACTTATGAACTTACCTGCTATTTGGGGTATAGTTGTGACAATTTCTGTACACCAGACTTATAACCTTAGCTGCTATTTGGGGTATAGTTGTGACAATTTCTGTAGACCAGACTTATGAACTTACCTGCTATTTGGGGTATAGTTGTGACAATTTCTGTAGACCAGATTTATGAACTTACCTGCTATTTGGGGTATAGTTGTGGCAATTTCTGAAGACCGGACTTATGAACTTAACTGCTATTTGGGGTATAGTTGTGGCAATTTCTGAAGAACAGACTTATGAACTTACCTGCTATTTGGGGTATAGTTGTGACAATTTCTGTAGACCAGACTTATGAACTTACCTGTTATCTGGGGTATAGTTGTAACAATTTCTGCTAAGAAGCTGATGTAATCCTCATTTGGACTATCTTCTCCTATACAAATATTGATCCCATTTATCAGATACCTTAATGCCTCATATTGTAAAGACATTCCTTTAAAAGCCTGAGCTGCTCTCCAATATGCCTTAAATATGTTACAAAAAAGTCATTTAAAAAAAAATCGCCATTTTTTTAATAGAAAAGGTTGGTTGGTTGAATTTCTTGGGTGTTAAAGTTGGTTGGTTTATTAGATGTCTATTTGTAGGTATGATGAGATGTGATTGGTGGTTTGATATTTGAGTAAAGGTAGTATTTATGTATATATAAATACATATATATAGTTCTTGGGTTATGTAGTCATTTCAGCCACTGCAGTCAATATAGACGTAATATTTTTCATTTTGTATATATATATATATATATATATATATATATATATATATATATATATTTTTTTTTTTTTTTTACTTGAAGATCATTACAGCTGAATGTAAAGATTTTTGAAAATTTTTATTGTAAATTATTGTTATATGTTATATAAAAGGTTGTCGACCTTTGCTGGCCAGACACCCAAAACAAAGTTTTATTTAATAAATGTTTTATGATTGTTTAAACAGAATGAATAAGAACATAATTAAATCGCTCGTCTAAGAAAGCTGAAAAACTGCTGATGCAATGTTAAACAACATTACAACAAACCCATCCATCCAATAATCTGACTGGTCTTTTGACCGGGTGAACTAGGATATATTATGTAATTACCTTTATCCAATGAGGAAATGTGATTATACAATTTCTAGCATCTTCCAGAGCCTCTGGATATTTGTGCATCTTAGTTAGTACGAGTGATCTGTTACATAACATCTTAGGGAGGTCCTCAATCAGAGGAGGGTTACATTTTATCATCTCGATGGCATTTGAATACAGCCCGAGTGCGGTCACATACTGGTTTTGGTTTAGAGCTTTTTCTGCGTCATATTTCACCATCTGTAAAGCTTGCGACAGATGGAAAAAAAAGTCTGAAAAAAAAATTTAAAATAATAATTTGGCTTCTTCAAAGTACTATCTGTGGGCCTGAAGACTCAGTGAGCAAGAACCAGATTTCATATTGAGCCCATACTCATTATACCAGAACCTGATTTCATATTGACCCCATACTCAGTGAAGAAGAACCTGACTTTATATTGAGTCCATACTCAATAAACAAGAACCTGATTCCATATTGAGTCCATACTCAATGAACAAGAACCTAATTTCATATTGAGTCCATATTTAGTGAACAAGAACCTGATTTCATGTTGAGCCTAAACTCAATGAACAAGAACCTGATTTCATATTGAGTCCATTCTCAGTGAACAAGAACTTGATTTCATATTGAGCCTATACTCAGTAAAAAAGAACCTGATTTCATATTGAGTCCATACTTAGTGAACAAGAACTTGATTTCATATTGAGCCTATACTCAGTAAAAAAGAACCTGATTTCATATTGAGCCTATACTAAGTGAACAAGAACCTGATTTCATATTGATCCCATACTCAGTGAACAAGAACCTGATTTCATATTGAGCCTATACTAAGTGAACAAGAACCTGATTTCATATTGAGCCTATACTAAGTGAACAAGAACCTGATTTCATATTGAGCCTATACTAAGTGAACAAGAACCTGATTTCATATTGAGCCCATACTCAGTGAACAAGAACCTGATTTCATATTAAGGTCATACTCAGTGAACAAGAACCTGATTTCATATTGAGCTCATACTCAGTGAACAAGAACCTGATATCATATTGAGCCTATACTCAGTAATCAAGAACCTCATTTCATATTGAGCCCATACTCAGTGAACAAGAACCTCATTTCATATTGAGCCCATACTCAGTGAACAAGAACCTCATTTCATTTTGACTCTATACTCAGTAAACAAGAACCTGATTTCATATTGACCCCATACCCCAAATCTGGCTTAACTAAAGTAGGGTTAGTTAAGAAACTAGAAAATGCCTTTTTTTCCCCCTTTATTTCTAAAAATAATCACTTTTTGTATATAATTACCTTGACTGCCCATTCCAAATGTTAAACCATAAGGGGGCATAAAAGGAGGCTCCCAGTCAGGACGATTGCCTCTAAAAGACATGTTTGGTATTTGTATTTAATTTTAATGCATCCACTGTTCTTCAAAAATATCCATTTTAATAACTGAGAAAGTAAACCTGCAATCAAATAACATAAGATATTACAACAAGTTAACTGTGGACATAAATTCAGGAAATGGCTATTTGAAATCAACTGAGCAGGATTTAACATCATACAATAATCTGTTTTCACTTAATTTTATCGATAGTATGTGTTTCCTATTCTATAAATTAGCCTACAATTGCATAAACACAAAAAACAAAAAAGAAAAACACCTCCTAGAAGAGTAGCACAGTAGATGAGTGTCTGCCTTCAGAGCAATTTGTTGAGGGTTCTTCCATGTCTGGCGCTTGGTGTTAGGAGGGTAAAGTAATGACTGATTTCTTTGGTGCTCGGAAAATAGATTGGGGAAGTAGTATGCTTGTCTGTAGCATACTGACTCTGTGAGATAGCACATTACCAAAAAAGTTGCCACGAGTGTGCACTAGTACATGGAAGACTAATATACATACTTGACATCTTACACATATAGGAACTAGTTCTTAGCTTAATACAGAGAGATTAATAACCCAGCCCTCAATGAGATTAGCGAGTGGTCTAAAGCGGGCGCTTACGAATCACAGTGCCTCTCACCGCCTGGGTTCGAATCCCATTCGGAAAAGATCCTAGTGTGAGAAAGTTTGTCAGTTTGCTTGCAGAAGGTTAGTGGTTTTCTCCGGGCACTCCGGTTTCCTCCACCATCCCAGAACTGACCGCCTCAAAATAAGGGAAAGATTCTTGACTGAGGCGTAAAACACCAATACTCCACTCCACTCAATGAGATTAGCTGAAAAATTGCTGATTTAATGTAAAACAACAATTTGTAACAGAAAAGGAAAAAATGCAACAGCCATATCAGGACTGTAACCTGGGACGTTCCCAATACTAGCAAGATGCTGTATTGATTTAGCTATCTGACCATCTATCATCCCCAGCCTGCTACAATTTCAACAAATCAACCAGCCTTATTGAAGAGCTTGCCAATACTTGGATGTAATTCTTGCAGTCTGGGTTTGAATCTCACGTGGGCAGATCTAGTGGGAAAAAAATTTCAGTTCATTTGTCTAAGATCAGTAGTCTATTTTTAATACTCAAGTTTATTACATCATTCCACACCAGATGACCAATTCAATATAAATGACTGATTCTTGAGTGGGGCATAAAATTACCATTACTCTAAATGGAAAACAATTTTCTCCATTCTGCTTTTCCTTTTTTTAACGCATCATGAGTATTCAACTGATTGATCAAAGAAAGATATATCATAGGTTTTAATGACAAATGGATAGTTATTCTGTGCTAAAAAGCAATTAAACCCTTTTTCAACATATCAACAACTATCAAAACTCTTACAAACCCACTGGGCAACAGAGGCCAAGTGGTCTAAAGCGTGCATTTATGGAATACAGTGCCTCTCACTACCTGGGTTCCAATCCAACTTGGGGCAAATCCTAGTTTGAGAAAGTTTTTCAGTTTGCTTGCTGAAGGTCAGTAGTTTTCTCCAGGCACTCTCGTTTCTTCCACCATTTCTCATCTCCACTCCACTCTTACAAACCCACCATTATTGGGTGTGTTATGTGTAATCACTGGTAATAATTTCAACAAGAGAGAGAGAAAAGGGACAGAAAGAGAGAGAGAAAGAGAAGAAAAGGAACAGTGAGAGAGAGAGAAAAAGAGAGATGAGCAAAAGGGGAGAATGAATGAAATGATTGTGTGTGTGTGTGTGTGTGTGTGTGTGTGTGTGTGTGTGTGTGTGTGTGTTTGTGCACACATGTTTTTGTATGTGTGTGTTTTGTACCTGTGTGTGTGTGTGTGTGTGTATATGTGTGTGTGTTTGTATTTTGTATCTGTGTGTATGTGTGTTTGTATTTTGTATCTGTGTGTGTGTGTGTTTGTATTTTGTATCTGTGTGTGTGTTTGTATGTGTATGTGTGCACACATGTTTTTGTATGTGTGTGTTTGTGTTTTGTACCTGTGTGTTTGTATTGTGTGTGTATGTGTGCGCACATGTGTTTTGTATATGTGTGTGTGTGTGTGTGTGTGTGTGTGTGTGTGTGTGTGTGTGTGTTTAACTATAATTACCTTATCAGGGTATGTTTTTATCTTTATACAAGTTTACAAAAAATTACACAACATAAAACCCTGATGTTATAAATTCACATGTGTACGACGTTAATCATATATTAAACATGTTTATAAAAGATAAAGATCTATATGTCGATTTCTTCCTTGCGTAATTACAATAGTGTTTATATAATGAACCAGGAACTCGAAACTTAAAATCGATTTTAACATACAAGTACTGCACAATATTTTTTCAAAAAAAAAATTTTAACAAAATAAACAAAACTTAATAGATAAGGTCATTTAATAATTTACAACTTTAAAAGAAAATTTGTATAGTTACTGTTAATAAGACGTAACTAAGAAAAGTCGATTACTATTATTATTAATGAAAGTCTGTGTATATTGATCTTTTAAACACACCTTGAAAATTTTTACCTGTCTTTTATATATTTTTATAATATACCATGTACTTAAAACTTAAAATCAATTACTGAACAAATTTTTTTCTAAAAAAAAAATATATACATGTATATTAAATAAAGAAATTTATAAAATAAATAAAATATAAAAAAAAATAAATTAATAAAAAATTAACAGATATCCTTTTATTTCAATTTTATAACCTACAAATAAATAAATAAATAAATAAATCAAAATAAATCAATAATTAAAGTGGGCAGTGGCTGGTCTTTCGCCAAGCACTCGGCATTACGAAATGAAAGTCATGGTTCTTTCGGATGGGAACTTAAAATAAACGAGGTCCCATGTCATGGCAGGCGTGGCACGATAAAGAATCCTGCTGTATAATGCCATCAGCGGAACTCACAGGCAAAATTTCTGCACTTTCGCCTATAGATGGCGACGTCTTAATATAAGTGAAATATTCTTGACTGGGAGGTTAAACACCATTAATCAACTCAACTTTAAATAATACCTTGTATTGTTACCTTAAAGTAGTCATCACTCAATCTAGTCAAAACAAAAACTGAAAACAAAATGGGAAGTTCATCAACTTTTAATTGTTTTATCTATTAAACCACACCTTGATCTCAATTTTTAGAAAATTTGAACTCATATTTTACCTGTCATAGATAAATATATATATATACAGGTGTGATATTTATATATATATATATATATATATATATATATATATATATATATATATATATATATATATATATATATATATTTGTCATTGTGTCCATATCATTTACAGTATATATATTAACAATGAACCAGCTGTAAGTTTTCAGAAAATTCCAGTTTATATATTTTATTTCATTTCCAGAAAATCCAGAGTAGGAGTAACAAGTTATTTAATTCATTTCCAATAAACTTTAAAGCAAGCTATGTATTTTATTTCCAGAAAATCAAATTTATATATATACATTGAACATATATATATATATATATATATATATATATATATATATATATATATGTATATATATGAAATCTGACCTCTTTAATTTTAAGCTGTTTAATCTGAGCTTAAATAAACCATGGAAAATCTGAATTTTAATGCCGAAAAAAATTGTCTTAACTACAGCAACACCTGTGAAAATTGAACCCTAGTTAAAACAGTACCTGTCTGAACTACAGCAACACCTGTGAAAATTGAACACTCGGTAAAAGGATACTTGTCTAAAATACAGCAACACCTGTGAAAATTGAACCCTCAGTAAAAACTTTGCTAAAACTGTATTTAAAAAAAAAAAAACAAAAAAAAAACAAAAACAAAAAAAAAAAAAAACACCAAACAAAAAATCCAAAAACAAAAAAAACCCACCTTATTCAAATAGTATGTAACAAGTGAAGTGGAGTGGAGGAGTGGAGTAATGGTGTTTTAAAGCCCCAGTCAAGAATCTTTCACTTGTTTCGAGGCGGTCAGTTCTTGGATGGTGGAGGAAACCGGAGTGCCCGGAGAAAACCACCGACCTTCGGCAAGTGAACTGACAAACTTTCTCACACTAGGATCTGTCCCCAAGTGGGATTCGAATCCAGGCAGTGAGAGGCACTGTGATCCGTAAGCATGCGCACTTTGGACCACTCAGCCACCGAGGCCCCCTAACAAGTGCATACTGGCCAATCAATTTTTTTTGGTTTTAAACATAAATTGTTATAAACATATTTACCTATATAATTTTTAAAGCTTTAAAAGGCTTTATTTATTTGTAGTATAGAAGACTGCTTTTTTTAAATTCAGTGATTTAAGGGAGAACAATTTTCAAAGAATTAGCTAATAATAACATTATATAAAATGTGAGTCTTAGAAAAAACATCATGTTTATGCATATTCTCTTTAAATATCAAATTTGAACTAAATCAGTTCAAAATAAATCATTATCAGCCTATACATATTTAAGCTATGTTTCACAGAAGGCTATGTTGGCTACAATTATTAATTTACATAAAACAAGTATTTAGTTTATATAGCAGAACAATTTCTGATTACTGTGTCAAAATAAGTTTGCAGCATTGTGACTTTAGATTTAGTGCACACATTTTCAAACCACTGATTTGAAAAACTTTAGATTGTTCCTTATATGTTAAGTTTAAAAAATTTGGCCGAATGTAATAAATAATATCTAAGGAATCTATATCTACCTCATTTACAGCCTCAGTGGCTCAGTTGTAGAGAGTCTACTTTGAGAGCGGGAGGTCAAGGGTTCAAACCTTTGCCAGGTCAAACATTTAAATTCAGTGCTATTGCTTTCTTGCCTGGTGCTCAGATTTAAGAGGATAAAGATCGACTGGTTCACCAGGATAATGGACTAGGGGAGTGGTATGCTTGTCTGCAGCATATTGACTCAGTTAGTGAGCACCTTTAAAAAGTTGCTTTGAGTGCGCTCTAGGCCAAAATACACACTCGCACATTACAGGCATACATGAATTTCTTTTAGATTAATCCATAAAGATTAATAACCTTGAATCTTGAATAGCTGAAAAATTGTGATGTGAAACAACATTACAACAACATTCATTTACCTCTGGTTCAACAGTCAATACTATTTTAAATGTCTAAAAAATATGTATATGTTTTCTGTATTAGATATATATATATAGTTCAGTTCAATAGTTCTTATTTCTCAAATTGTGTGTATATATATATATATATATATATATATATATATATATATATATATATATATATATATATATATATTAAAAAAACATACAGTGGTTTAAATGTTTATAAGTTTGTCTAAAATTTAAACCAGTTTTCTATTAATTGACTTTATTCATGTTTAAGCTATAATAAGTCCATTCACCAATAGTTTGAACCCCAACCAGGTCTGACCCAAGACTTGAAAATGGGTAGTAACTGTTCTTTCACAAAGCACTCAACATTACAAAATGAGAGTCACGGTTCTTTCAGAACTTAAAATAAACGAGGTCCCATATCATGGCAGGCATGGCACGATAAAGAACCCTGCTGTATAATGCCATCAGCGGAGACACAGGAAAAAATTCTGCACATTCGCCTATAGCTGGCGAGGTTTTGATATAAGTGAAATATTCTTAACTGGGACATTAAACACCATTACCCAACTCAACTCCATTCACCAATAGGATATTTATCTTCTATATGAAGCAAATCAGAAAGCAATATACAGGAAGTCTGGTATATCTGGCTATCAATGTAACAGCTGAGAGAAATGTCAATTTTCAGGATAAGGGTTATCAAGGGATATAAAAATGTGTATCACTTTAAAGATAAAATTAAATAATTAGTCAGAACACAGTGGTTTTGTTTGCCTAAAATTACTACTGAATAAAGGTAGTTTCCCCTTGAGAAATAAGACTAAAATTTCCCAATTTGACATCTAAAATTCCCCAAAAGGCTACAGTGACACACAATCAAATAGTTTAAGTTAAATCCAGTTGTCCAAAACTGTTCTGACATACAAAAAATGTTAGATATTGTCACAATATAAAATCTTTGCAATGAATTTCAAAATTCTGAGCATAATATGTGACATAAAAAGGGTCCATATTTTCCCAATCTGAAAGGTGGAAAGCAGTTTTTAAAAACGATAGCATAATCACTGGAACACCAATGTCTGTAAACAATTATTTTGTGTTGTTTGGGTCTGGTCAAGCTTTCAGTCTATGTTGACCTTTGTTAGGACCAAGACAAAATTAAGTCACAATTAAAGAGCAATTGCAGTGCTGTGGAAATACAATCTATGAATTGAAATTATGATTATATGTGTAGAATACAGGAAAATAAGAAATTGACAAAGGTCAGTTAAGTATGAAAGTTATTAATTATGGCTATTAATACTTTTTTCATACTTTTTTTTACTTCCTATTTTTTTTTTCAAGTATATGACTGAGGATAATGTCATATGGTTGTCACATGATTATAAAATCAGGCATGGTCATGTGACATATGTGTACTTAACATGACATCATCAACCCATATCTCACATGAACAGATTTCCAAGATATCCTTACCAAGGAATGGTTAACACAATCTGAAACACATTTCTGTACATATCAACATTATCAGCTATTTTTCTAAAATATTAACATAAACTGGATCCATTAAGTTTCAATTATGTTAACCTCCTTTCTATACTTACCTCACCTCAGTATATACAGAAAACCAAGGAACCAGAAAATTGTAAAATGATGTCAGAAGGGCTAAATGGCAAAAATATAAACTAGCAAGATTTCATAAAGTTTGAAATGAAATATTTCAACCAAATTTTATCCACTCACAAGCATGTAGTAACATATTTCGTCAAAAACTTTCTACTTTCGTTTTGCGTTGCCACATACGTAGTTAAGATTTTTTTTCCCTAGTTAAAATATGTAGATTGAATCTATGATAATATATATGGTTTATACAATATCTTTCACTATTTTTCAATTTAAAATTCATACCTTGTCATCCAACGACAGCCATCTCAAACAGTAGACTTGTAAAACTGCCTTGTTGCCTGTGTTGAACAGTGTTGAACACCTGTCAAACTTTACATTCCCGCCATTTTGCTACTTTCGGAACTCACATTTATTCCTTCCTTGTAGGATAGACACGGAGTGTTTCGAATCTTTTCATTAGCGTTGCACAAAGTCATCACGTGCTTGGCCAATATTCATTAATTCTTTCATTCATTCATTCATTCATTCAATCAATCATTCATTTATTTAATTATTTACTTATTATTTCATTTTTTTTTTCAATTTCACAATTTCGTTTTAAAGATAATTAATAAAGAGGTTTATTTTATTTTTCAGCCAATAAATAAATCTGTTATGAATTTTAAAAAATATATATTTGATTTGAAAAAAAACTTATAAAATATTATATCAGGGATATATAATACTAACAATATATACGTCTCTGATTACACCTAATTATAGGTCTAAGACGCAGTCCTAACTGGGTCCTTGAAAATTCTTTCATGGTTAAAAGTCAAACTTTGACACTTAACACGATCTTTTATTTAAAACAACCACAAACTCGGAGATAATCTAGACTAGAATTTTGTGTGTGTGTGTGTGTGTGTGTGTGTGTGTGTCATGTATTATTGATTTTACAGAATAAAACTGTAATAACCTGAAACACAGGTATTTCTAGAAACACTCCCATATATGTCTTTTTTCTAAAAAATTATAATGAAAAAAATATGTTGTCAACTTTTAAATATTTCTCTATGATGTGTAATATATCCTAACAACTGAGTTCCAAACTTTTCAAAAAATAGTCAAAAATCAACCACAAACATAACGATGCATGTTTGAACCACAATACAGAAAACAAAGTAAAAACTTTAAATCCAGCAAATTTAGTTAAAAGCGTAAAAATTCATCAGGGATGTAAAACCGGGTACTCTGGAAGATAAATCACTTTCTGTTGAGCTAGCTTCACCTGCCTAAGTTAATCAAAGTTAAGTAATGATTTTCCGAAATGTGCACATCTGGCACATAAAAAATTAACAGGTATTTGTGTTATATATTTACTACCTCTGAGTGGGTACCGCCGCTGGTGGAGTAAAACTCCCCGAGGGTATGCATAACTCAGTTGGCAGTACTTTGTGCATTCAGAAAATGTACCATTTAGAAAATTTTCAGCAGTCTTAATTTTTGAAATTTATCTAAAACTAAGGTTAGTTCCCTCATGCAAAGCATTCCTTAGCTGCATTTGGATTTATATAATTTTGGAACTTTAGATTCATAAATTTTCAACTGTTTGGCTTATGTTTTATATATATCAAACTTTTCGGCCCCTAGTGTCACAGATTAGGAATGATTTTCCGAAATATGCCCATATGGCACATCAAATTTTAACAGGTATTTGTGTTATATATTTACTACCCCTGAGTGGGTACTGCTGCTGGTGGAGTAAAACTCCCCGAGTTCATCAGTCATAATTTTTGGAATTTGTTTAAAACTAAGGCTTGTTCCCTCATGCAAAGCATTCCTTGGCTGGATTTGGATTCATATAATTTTGAAACTTTATATTTATAAATTTTCAACTGTTTGGCTTATGCTTTTTATATATCAAACTTTTCGGCCCCTAGTGTCACTGATGAGGAATGACTTTCCGAAATGTGCCCATATGGCACATCAAAATTTGACAGGTATTTGTGTTATATATTTAGTGTGAAAGGAACATAGATCTATTGGACGTCAAATTATCCCTGTATAATTTTGGACACAGCGACATAATACTTATCACCACTATTAGATTTTTACTACATTTGTTACTCATTTTATCCGACGATCGATATATTAAACTACTTGCACGAACCTGTTATCAGTAAACGTTGTTGTCAGTATATGAGGATCTCAGATTATTTTACCCTGTTGCATAATGATGATTTTTAAAAAATAAAGAAAAAACCAAGGGAATTCCCCACGTCGATTAAAGTTCCCATGTTACACAAAAATGTTGATAAGATAAGCATTTTTAAAAATCAAAATCAACATTTATCAAGAATACTTTGACTTAAACTAGATATTTTCAAACAGATTTACACAACTCGAACTACACTTGTATTACGAGTTCTATTTTGAAGAAAGTATAAAGGTAAGTTTCGTATCAAATATTGCATCCAAGAAAGTCGCCAAAAGAATACGGCCGTATGGCCGTCATCGCAATATTTTTGATAAGTTTTCATGATGTCGTTGTATGTAAAATTAATCTGGATATATTTGTCGTCCAATTAATTCAATGTTCCTTTCATTCTTTATTATGATTTCACGCGAGGCGGGTGAAGTTAGACAGACAAGAGTTGCCTACCCTTCTGGAACACCCGGCCTCACTTCCCGTGTGGAATTCTCATATTTTACTTTATTGTCAGTTTTTTATCAAACAAAAGAATACGATTTCCCATTTTGTTGACAAATTTTTCAGTTATAATTTCTTATATTATTTTATACTTTGATTCGTAAATTCTCTTTGTCAAATGATATACATGCAGTAGTAGTATCTCAATCTAGCCCAAGTATCTAACTAGGAAATTGAAACAACGGGTTAAGTTATAATTTTTTTTGTACTCCGAATGTTTGAGTTATGCAAACAAGGTTATTATCTAAAGATTATTCTTCTAAACACTTTCTCTTTTGAAAGTTGTGCGCAAAAAGAACTAGATTTTGTAGGTAATATAGGAATGAAATTAATTTTTCTCTTTGTTATGGAAAAATGAAAGAATTGGACATTTTGCACACTGCTAGCGAATTATGTTACGTGTGCAAAATGTCCAATTCTTTTTTTTTTTTCCCATAACAAAAAGAAAAATTAATTTCATTTCTTATAATTCAATTCAAAGAATAATAAAAATAGTAATCAAAACTTTTACAACTTTAATTAATAATAAGTAAAGAAAATTACATCACCAATACGCAAGAAAAATTGCAGAAAAGTAGTTCGTAGTTCCGGAAACAGAGTCAATTCTTTCTTGCAAAAATAACAGAAAAGATCTGACCAATCAAAATGCTTGAAACCGAAAAGAGAATTGAATTATACCGCGATAATTAAAAATCTGTCTGTAACAGCGAAACAAGTTACGTAATGCCAATGTCGCCAAGATACTATTTTGAGTCAGGCTCTTGACAAATGAGGAAACCGAAGCTTTTTTAATTTTTAATTTTTATTTTCTGTTAATATATTCGATCATATAACTGGAAATTTAATTGAACAACATATTAATAATATATATTTATTGCACAAAAATATTTAGTTACGAAGTATAAATTAATGTATTTTAATAAATAATATAACAAATTATGCTTGTATATGTATTCTGACAGGTACTTGATACAGTCAAATGGCATTTGATGATAGGAGGAAACAAGTTGCAATAAAGCGACATAAATCTACCGAGGATTTTATTTTACATAATTGGAAAGAAGACACTGCTTATGATCTACAGAATGGCGCTCTTAATTTGTTAGAAAACGACATAATGACAGGACATTACACTATTGGTAGAGGAAAAGGAGTTCCGTTGTCATAAAGTTATATTGGCGGCAGTATCACCTTATTTCCGGGCAATGTTTAGCGGAGGTTTCCGAGAGGAAAACGAGTCAATAATACACCTTAAAGGAATGTCAGCTGTCAAATTTGAAGTTGTTTTGAACTTTATATACTCTAAGTCAAACGATGTTACGTTGAAAAATGTCATCGGCATTTTAAAAATTGCACACATGTTGCAGATGAAATGTTTGCAAATTGAATGCGAAAGGTTCATCACCGATCATCTTAGTGACAAAAACGCAATTAAAATGTGGAACGCCGCTACCAACATGTCCTGGAAGAACCTGGAGGAATATTTAAGGCAGTATGTGATGAGAAATTTCATAAAAATAAGTCAGGATTTCTCGTTTGCCACTTTAAATCCGCATGAAATGATAAAATTGATTTCTAGTGATGAACTAAATACACCAAGTGAAGAGCATGTATATCAAAGCTGTCATCAACTGGTTAAACTACAAAGAAAAAGATAGGATACCATTCATAGCTGATATTTTACAGCATGTGAGATTTCCCCTCATGAAGGCAGAAACACTTATTGAACTTAAATCTCAATTTTCCCACATATTCGAAGATCGACAGTGTGATTCGTTTTTGACGGAAGCATGTCAATACCATATGATCACAGCCAGAAAACATGAAATGTGGTCAAAAAGAACGCAGCATAGGATATGTTCTCCGTATGCCAATGTTTGTATAGCTGTTTGTGAAACAGGGTATGGTACAAAATTTGTTGCATTTGATTTTGTAACACAGATATGGAAAGAAATTCGAATTACCGAACAGAATACATCCCTTCATTCATTCCAAATCTCTTCAAACGTTTTCTCGAATGGAGAACATATTTCTTGCCTTTCAAAATCTAGGTTTTCATTTTGTCATATGCATGTGTTAGATTTTGATCTTCCGAAACAAAAAGTAACAATAACGAAATTGAAAGAGAATAGGACAAACTGTTCAGTAGTTGTGGTTGGAGGTGCTCTGATTTTTATCGGCGGAATTAAAGCTTGCAGTTCAAGGCCCCAAACTATAGAGACAAGTGTTGTGAAATATGATTTTTCAAGAGGGATTAAAAAGAACAGGGAAAAAATTGGTGACATACTGGTTCCAGTACTGGATATGTCTACTGCCATAATTGGTAATGATATCTACTTATTTGGTGGCAAAACGGAGTCAGGTGATGAATCGACAGTAGTGCAAGGTTTTGATACAATGACCAATCAGTGGTTCAGAGTTGGGGAATTACCAGAACCGATTTCCTATAGCAGATCAGTGATTGTTGATGATACTGTTTATGTATTTTCCAAATCGGGAACAGTGATGGAGTTAAAATTGTTTCCAAATTACTCGGCCAAAATTCTAGGGAAATATATTAATTTTGATTTTGAGAAATTCGCCGTTTTATTTCGGGATGACAATTTCTGGGTTTTTAACTGCCATGACTCAACAAACGAAACTCATACCAGATGGATTAGAGTGATGGAAAGAGAAACTGGTCAAGAAATAACATTGACCAAACTTCCAAAACAGATTTCGGAAAACTACACAAAAATTGTGGATATAATTCCTTTTGTGATTCCAAAAGGAGCCATATTTACAAATGAATGAAGATTAAGGTTTTATGACGATTACATTGGTGGCCTCGGTGGCCGAGTGGTCTAAAGCGCGCGTTTACGGATCACAGTGCCGCCTGGGTTCGAATCCCACTCGGGATAGACCCTAGTGTGAGAGAGTTTGTCAGTTCGCTTGCCGAAGGTCGGTGGTTTTCTCCGGGCACTCCGGTTTCCTACACCATCCCAGAACTGACCGCCTCGAAATAAGTAAAAGATTCTTGACTGGGGCGTAAAACTCTACCTACTCCACTCCACTCGATTACATTGGTTATATTGATGAACTAACAGGACTTACATATGGTAGGATATTGAAGTGATTATTTTAAAGTAGTTAACCGCGTTAATTAAAAAGAGTAGATTGCAATATTTATTGGCTAACTGTTCAACAACAGAATATCGCGAGATGGTGCTGACTATAACGAAGTGCTTTTTGTTTGGGGTTAACAGTCGGTTAGCATCAACTAAGCAAAGTTCAGTAGGGTATTTGGTATTCATTTTTAATGTGTTTCCCCGGTAGGAAAGTTATACCCCCCTCTCTCTCTCTCTCTCTCTCTCTCTCTCTCTCTCTCTCTCTCTCTCTCTCTCAATTTTCATTTTAGTTACTTATTTTCTTTATTCCATGATCATTATGGTTTACAATTGAGTGATGTTTCTTATAACAACATTTTCTTAAATGAAAGCTTGGCAGTTAGCTTTTTTATTTTTATTTATTTATTTGTTTATTTACATATTTATTTATTTTTGCCTGAGGGGGCGCTTTAAACGACTGCTTGACACGAGGTTATAACATATTTTAGTTCTATAGCAAAATGTGGAATAAGTTATAATAAAATACCTATTTTCCGCCTTTACTGGGATTTTTCCTATTTAATTGATTTATTTATTCTTAAATACATTGATACATGTACCTGTTTAGAGCAGCAAAAATTGATAATAATGATAGTAATTTCACCATCTGTCATTACTGCATATTAATGATAATAATTTAAGGAAGAATTATATATTCATTATGCGGTTATTTTTAAACAACTTCGACTATATATTTATATAGTTGTTTAAAAGTAACTTTTTAATGTCAGTCTGTAGAATGTAATCTCTCCCCCCTCTAATAAAGATATTAATTTTTAAACATTTCCGTTTCATTTTTACACATTACCATGCACATTGGAGCATCCGCCTCGATAGATGGGGTTAATGATTCAAACTACGACCGTTTTGACGAAAGACTTTAGAATTGGAGATACTGCTTCCTTTCTTTAGAGTGCCAACTAGCTCACCAGGTGTCAGTATATGGGGTTATGTTAGTGATATCCTTGTCTGCTGTCTACTGATTGTGTAAACTGGCACCTTAGTGTGTGCTTTTACAAGGCATCCCATGATTTACACTTGCACATATTACGCATATACAAACTGTTTTGAAACCCCTAGATGGGTGAAAATTGTTTGTGAGTATTTTTTTTTAAACATAACATCAACATTAAAACCTGTTAATGGCTACTCCCCGGAGACTTCTGCATACATTGATCTTTCGATTTCATCAGGTGACGTAAAATAAACACAGATGAAGCATATGCGCATAACTAGGTCTATAGTTTATCATGCATATACGTATGTATGTATAATAAATACCCTTCAGCTCTTGATATGCTTAGTTTGCTACTGCAATGTAATGAAGAAATGTCAGTATATTGTGATGTTGTAGATGAAGCAACATTGGCGCCCAATAAAAAATCGAAGATCTTAAAGTCCTCTTCAAAAATGAGAGTCAACAAACGTCATTTGTAATGTAGGTCGTACAATTTTCTTCGAGAACATTTTATTTTCTAGTAAATTCGCGAATGTTTTATTTTCGATGTTACTTAATTGTTTTTACAGAATTCACTATCCTGCAACGAAAAAAGCACGCGGTTTCTCGCAAAAATTCACTGACACAAGGAATTTCGGATTTACAATATTAGTTGATGTATGTTGTTCAGTACCCAACTGCTTTTACAATGTTTATCACCCTACAACGCAAAAAAAAGTACGCGAATATTTTAAAGTCTTGATTCTCGCCAAAATTCACTGACGCGAAAAATCCCCGATTTACAGTATTAGTTGTTGCTCAAATGGGTTGTATGTTTATTTAGTACTTCATAAGTACCAAGAAGTACAAATAGAGCAAAAAAGCCAATTTTATTCCTGAAGTGTATACTCCATTTTTACACCTAACACGCTATCTCTGCTATTTTTGCTCTAAACAATAAGTATTTGTGTAGATTTATTTATGCGTTCATTATTCAAGAACAATTTAATAACGATACGTATTCCGTTTTTACGTTAACTAAAAACTTACCCTTTTTGTGGTGCGTTCGATTCTCAGAAA
Organism: Tegillarca granosa; assembly: GCA_029721355.1. Classification (NCBI taxonomy): domain Eukaryota; kingdom Metazoa; phylum Mollusca; class Bivalvia; order Arcoida; family Arcidae; genus Tegillarca; species Tegillarca granosa. Next base: position 4,602,094 of record CM056610.1, on the reverse strand, counting down.
ATATACTTAAATTTCGATGTGCTATATTGAACATTTCGGATAATCAATCCTCATCAGTGACAATATGGGCCGAAAAGTTTCATAGATAAAAAAAACATCAGCAAAAAGTTGAAAATTTATTATCTAAAGTTCCAAAATTATATGAATCCAAATCCAGCTAAGGAATGTTTCGCATAAAGGAAGAAACTTAGTTCAAGTAAATTTCAAAAATTAAGACGGCTGAAAATTCCGCTAAATGGTAAATATGCCCCGTGATTTTGCACTTATAGGCGGCGTCTTGTTCTTCTTTTATGTTCTTTTTACAGATATATATTATTTTACTCCTACATGATAAACGCGAAAATAATAAACGAAATATATTGAGTTTTATGGTTATTATTAATAAAGGCTTTTGTACCTAGGGTTAAGATGTCTTTATCTGACATCACAAAGATTTAATGATTCTATTCTGTGAGCAACAAAGTCAACTGTTTGGCTTTATGTTTTTTATCTATTAAAATTTTCGGCCCCTAGTGTCACTGATGAGGAGTGATTTTCCGAAATGTGCACATATGGCACATCAAAATTTAATAGGTATTTGTGTTATATACTTAATAGTTTATAAAAAAATTAATCGGTTCTCAATATATCGATATACCTCGATACATCTTGGCGGTAAAAAGTTGTGTAGGCTATATTGCAACGAGGTAGTAGTCATCACATGAGTTGTTAATGTATCCAATAGGAGGTTTGTATTTTAGGCATGACATTAACAAAAACCCGAAAGGCAAAATACAAAGTTTTGTTGGCAGACAAGGTGTAGGTGTAAAGAAATACAATATTTCTCTGTACGCTTAATTTGTTTCAAATAACATTGTTATAAGTTTTAGAGCGTTTCATTGCTATCCCTTGGGGTTGTCTGTTTCTTCTTGGTTTATCCAGTGACCTTAAATTTACATGCTGTATTAACCTGTGACCTTTTATATTAACCTTTCATTCTGAAGTGTTATTTGTTAATGGAGTTTAAGTCTAGCAAATAAAATGTAAAAAAAATCAATCAAACTTTAATGTGTGCATTGAGTCTGAGATATGTATTCGAAGTGTCAATTAATTCCTACAAGTTTTAACCATTAATTATCAAATTATCGCAAAATGAAATGCTTGGTCGTTATTAAACTTGTAAAAATGCACTGACCATCTCATAAAGTCAGCGCAATGTAAGAATATAGGATCGTCTAACACACTTGAATTTTGAATTTTGAGGTAGAGTATGGTATATAGCTTGTCATTGTAGTATTGTCATATACCACTTTTTAAATTTAATCATAAAAATACATTCAAAGAGTGGTATATGACAATATTTTCATATACCACTTTTTGAATGTATTTTTATGATTAAATTCAAAAAGTGGTATATGACAGTATGAAAGATGAAGCACTGAAGATACTAAATTTATTTATTAATAAAAACACAATCATAATAGTTCATATACATATCGTAATCAAAAAATCAAAGTAAAATCTTTCAAAAAAGACCAATTAAGTAAACTTTTATCAAGGCAGTGAGGCCGGGTGCTCCGGAAGGGTAATACCCCCTGTCTAGCTAGATACACCCGTCACGCACATAATCAAATTTGAAAATGAAAGAAACAAGGAAGTATGGAAGACAAATATGTCCAGTGTAAGTTCAGATACATGTACATTTATTTATTTATTTATTTATTTATTTATTTAATGTATTTTATTTTATTTCTTTTATTTATTTATTTATTTATTTATTTATTTATTTATTTATTTATTAAGAATAATATATGATTATATACTTATATTTTTAAAAAAAATCCAACGCTGTTCGTTCTATTTTATTCTACTATACATAAAACTTATTGATTTGTTTTAATATGTTTTTAAGTTAAAACTAAAATCAAAAAAAAAAAAAAAAAAAAAAAAAAAAAAAAACTTAAACAAAAACATAAAAAAAAACTTAAACAAAAACATTAAAAAAAAAAACTTAAACAAAAACAAAAACAAAAAACCCAATTTAGTGATACGAGTGAACTTTCACAAAGGAAGTGAAGCCGGGTGGAAAGGTTAAAACCTCTTGACTAGATGACTACACCGGCCACGTACAAAATCAACGTTGACATTAAAAGAAACATGGGACTTTGAAAAGTCGAGTATATGTTCGGAATAAGTTTAAATACAGTGATTTCATACTTACCAACAAAATGTGATGACGGCCTTATCATTGAGTCAACATTTCAAATGCAGCAGACTCTGTAGAATACCAATTAAGTTTGAACAAGCTCTACCATGCCGTATTAACTGTGAAGGATATAATAGTACTGTCATGTGCTGATTTTGAATTTCTATTAAAATAATGCATTATTTTAATAGAAATTCAAAATCAGCACATGACAGTACATGTACTTATACGCAGGGAAGACAGGAATATAACTGGGAAAAAAAAAGAAAAGTTGACGATAGAAAAATTGAATTCATCACGTTTGTCGAATAGATTCGGATAGAAATTTTCGTTGGTTTCAGAATTGAGGTAGAACACGAAGAACTAGTCATATAAATAAAACAAACATAGCAGTCCTTGTCTATATTTCAATCCCAAAAACAAAGTAAAAACTTTCCAAACTGGCAAAATATGTTATACACGCGAAATTCCATCAAGGAAGTGAGGCCGAGTGCCACCCGTCACGTGCAAGTCAGTTTTGAAAATGAAAGAAAAAGAACTATGGTAAGTCAAATATATCCAGTATAAGTTTGGATACAGTGACTACATACTTATCAACAATATTGTGATGACGGCTATAAAACTTTTTAAGGACCTTGATTAGCCTGGGCTTGCAATATCCTTGTGTCAACAATTTTATTGTAAGTAATTTGCTTCGTTGCAGAAAGTCACCATAGTGGGAACAAGCTCTACCGTACCGTATTAACTTTGAAACATATACACCATACGCAGGAGAAGCAGGGATATTACTGCAAAGAAACAGAAAGTTGACAATAGAAAAATTGAAGTCATCGCGTGTGTCGTATAACTTCAGATGTAACCTTTCGTGGGTGTCATAATTGAGGTATAAGTCCAAATATGAAGCAAAACTTTGAAAATCTGTCGTGTCTTTTATTTCAAGCTCATTTGGATAGATGACATTCACATATTCTCCAAATTTGTGATTATTTAGAGATAGAACGTCATCTATATATCTGTATGTGTAGTTGAATGATTTAGCGACAGTCTTTTCTCCAGATTTGACAAGGTTCTGCAATAATTCTGATTCATATTAATAAAGAAACAAATCGGCAAGCAAAGGTGCACAGTTTGTGTCCATTGGTATACCGATTGTTGGTTGAAAGATTATATTGCCAAACACAACAAATATGTTGTCTTTCAAAAACTCTAACATTTTGTTGATGGTATCTTCAATATATTTTTGTTTGCAGTCCTTATGATGTTTTACAAAATAACCAGAATCCCTGTTGAGCACTGGATATTTATATCTTGGTTTACCGCTTTTATTTATCTTTTATTAAAAGCTCACTAGGATATATAGATGGCATTCACATACTAGTATTCTCCAATACTTTAGGTTTATTAAGAGACAATTAAACTAATTAATCTTCGTACACAACCTTCTCCTGTCATCATTAGCTGAAATATTGCCAAAGAGTTGTAAAACAGCATAGTTCTTTGTCAATGACACCGGGTAAGGCAGTTTAGTATCGATTGTCTCCCTTATTCAATTATTTTGATGTATATTTTCACGTAACCACTTAATAGTATACCATTGATATTTTTATCGATAATTAAGCACGAGAGGTTAGTATAACTGCCAGTAGATCAATTATGTTATAATTCCACTGGGAATATTAAATATTTATATATTGTATAATAAGTAATTATTAGAAACAGCTCAATACACATACTAATCTATGTGATGACAGCTAGCTCTAGTAATAAACAGAAATATTAATTTGAATGTTTTTATCATTAGGCCATTGATCTCAGAAATTGCAGTATATTTTACAGTAGAATTGTAAATTAGATGTTTATATGATATATGGAATTTAACACAAAATTGTAAAAAAAAAAATTTACAAAGTTTCATATACTGTTGATTTTAAGGAATAAAATTAATTAACTTTTCTAAAAACATTATTTTTTTCTAGATTTAGGTGGACAAAAGAAGTCATCAGGGAAAAGACACACTCCATGATATTTTCGTGTATGAACCTGTTTTTAAGTTAAATGCCCTTTTAAACAACATTAAATGATAGAAAAAGATCACATTTACGGGAAAATAAACTTTCAAATGTTAAGGACTGTGTTAATATACATCGGAACTTATACTGCAGATTCCACCCACACAGCGAAATATTAACACATCGCAAATTTTGCCAAAAATTAAGCAAATTGGATATTGAAAAGTTGCAGATGCGTTTCCTGTCATTTTCTGTCTTCAGCTTAAAACAAATTCAAAAATAAACAATGCTATAAAGATAGTACATGTACGTCACGATTGCTCAACAGAAACAAGCTATTATTTGTGCTACATTTCCGAAAAATCCGGGATAAAGGATAAAGTTGGAAAATCAAGTACAGTAATGTATAACCTGTGTATAAAGACCACCCTGAAAACTAAGCAAAAGGTCTCAATAGACAGTTGGACTTTATAGACAGGTGGCCACTATCTATAGGAGTAAACAAAAAGACTAATGTTAAACCCCAAAAAAGAGTGAAAATATTCAGTACCTATTAAAACACACACACACACACACACACACACACACACACACACATATATTATATATATAGTGCAACTTCCAAAAACCGGGACCCAGGGATTTGGCCGGTTTTCAGAGGGACCGTTATTTAGAGGGCCTTGTAAATTCAGGTAGTCCGATCAGTTATCCAAATCTTATCCATTTTAGAATTTATCGAACGGCGCATTGACATAAGATGTACATTACATACATGTATGTAACTCTTGAACTTACCAAGTACCTTGTGTATAAACCCAAAGCTTACAAGCTTCACAGATTAATACAAACAACTGTACACTATCCAAAATGGACACATGTGTGCTGCTTGTTTTAAACACTTTAAACAATGACCGATCCGGTGACTATTCGTTAATTACAAGCCAATCCGATTTTTCTATGGTGTGTGTGTGTGTGTGTGTGTGTGTGTGTGTGTGAAGTTTTTTACATTTTTTATAAATAAATTATTCAGAAAATATTATTTTTAAAAAACTACCGGTAAGCAGTATTTCGATTTTGATGAACTGTACATCTGCAAATGTTATATGGTAAAAGTTTACCTGTTGTATTACAAATGACTACTTGTGTCTTTGTTGTCTTCAGTAACAAAGGTGTCACAAATTAAACAATGGCGATGTATATATTAAATAATATTATAAATAACAATGGTTATTTCTATCTTCATATGTGATGGCTTCATTATTTTTTAATTGTCAGTCAATACCGTATTCGTTAAAACTATGTAATTTACTATATTGCATATAATCAGATCAAAAATTCATATTAATATTATTATTCATTGCCAATTTTCATTTATCACAACATCAAAGAAATTTGGCTGATATTTTTTGCACAAAAATTTGAGAAATTATAAAATTTTCATAAAGACAAGTAAACAAGTGCAGGTGTCATTTGGGACAAAAAAATTGATGTTATTCACATTTTACAGGTGGACTTTATATGAAGGGTCATTAAATAATTAATTACATTGGGGATAGACGGATGGAATTTCAGTTGAGGTTGACTCTATAGCAGGGTATTCTGTATTGACAATTCTTCTTTAATAAGATGATAAATTTGTAACTAATAAAATGCAAACATTACCAGTCCATGTCCAAACCAAAAGTAAAAACTTTGAAAAGTGACCAGTTTAGTTATACACGTGAACTTCAACCAAGTAAGTGAGGCCGAGTGCTCCGGAAATATAAGCACATCCTGTCTTAAATAAAGAAATAATTTTCAAAGGGTCATAATACTGAAAAAAAAACCGTTAGAGTTAGACTTACTTAATATAAGGGTCTTGGTGGCCGTGTAGTAAATGCGATAATCTTCAAAATCCAAAACGTCTCATCGCAGTGTGTACTTTCAATTCTACAGTAATAGAGTAAAGAATTTAACCTATCGTGGCGGTAGTTATGGAACGTGAAAGTCACATACATTAAACAAAATATAAATATTCAGATAAATTCATTTTTAATTCATTAAAATTTAATTTGACTGGCAAATAATTCATATGAAGTGGACTATCTCTCATTAACTAGAAAAAAGGTACATTTAAAAAAAAAAAAATTGCCATTTTCCATCAGTCAATTTAAGTTGGTATATTTTATTTTCTGGAAACTATTATTAACCCTAGAAAGTAGAATGAAGTCTGAGTTCATACGAGTTAATATTTTATGAAATGCAGTTTAAATATTATTCTTAGTTAAATTGAATTTTCTTGAAATAAGTTGAATTAGTTAATATTTTTCTCCGATAAATTTAGACATTCTACAAATTCCATTAACTGCAGTTATTTATAACCACCTGACTTTAATTAACTTTATATGACTTAAATCCATTTTAACTGAGTTAAAAACTTCATTTAATTATAGTGAATTTCGCGTTCCAGGAAATTGTGGTTTGTTTGACGCAACATTATGGACTGTTAATCTGCAACATTCAGGCGAGTGTACCAGCATTCTGAAGAAAGCTATATTTGCTCACTTGTACAAAGCAGATCCCATTCACTTATTGAAATATTTTTTTGATTATTTCTTCGAGAAGTTAAAAGTATTTTTTTTTCATCTGGATTAGCTGAAAAATTGCTTCGCGACGTAACACAACAGTCACCAAACTACCCGAAAATTTAATGCTACAGTAGCTTATTTGTAATTAACAGACAGATGAGGAATGTTTTCCGAAATGTGCACATATGGAACATTAAAATTTAACAGGTATTTGTGTTATATGTATACATCATTTTTTATAAAATCATGAAAATTATGCACAATCTAAATGCCAAAGCAAAATCGATAAAATATTTGCTGCGTGATGATCATTTGAAAAACCTTTTATCTTGGGCACTTGGTAGTGTTTAGGAATTTCAATTTCCGTTATAGTAATATATATATATATATATATATATATATATATATATATATATATATTATATTTATCTACATAAGCCAATAACAATTATTTCACAGCCTTCTATTATAACTAACTATAATCAAATGTACAGGCGAGGATAAGTTGTCACCTAGTGCTAAATTTATAATATAGTAGCGCAAAAAACATGTATTTGCCAGTGTAACAAAGCACACTTTATTATACCTAAAATATAAAAGCAAGGAAAAGAATCTGGTGTATATATTTATCTACACAATTCGCAAAAATGGTATAGAATTAAAAATTGAAATATAAAATTTCGGTTGTGCACTTCTTAACAAATCCTAGATTTTAAAAATGTATATGCAGACTTGTACGTTACAAAACATCCTTCTTAGTGCGTTATTAAATATGTCTGTCAGTTATGATTGCACGAGGTGGGTAGTAATTACTGTTTTTCAGCCGTCTTAATTTTTTAGATTTATTTAAACCTAAGGTTTGTTCCCTCATTCTTTAGATGGAATTTGTTTTATATAATTTTGGAACTTTAGATTCATTAATTTCTAAAAGTTGCGATTATCATCTTCATTTAAATTTTTTGGCCCGTATTGTCACTGATGAGGAATGAATTTTTCCGAATTGTGTACATATGACATATAAAATTAAACAAGTATTTTTGTTCAATATTTACTATCCCTGAGCGGATACGCTGCTGGTGGAGTAAAACCTCCCGACGGTACCCATAACTCAGTGGGCAGTACTTTGTTATCAGAAAATGTATCTTGTGGCAAAATTTCCATTCGTCCTAATTTTTGAAATTCTCTTAAACTATGGTTTGTCCCGTAATGCAAAACTTTACTTAGATAGAATTCGATTGATATGATTTTTGAACTATAGATTCATTAATTTTCAAAAGTTGCTATTATCATCTTCATTTAAATTTTTTTCGGCCCATATTGTCATTGATGAGAAATGAATTTCCGAACTGTGCACATATGGCACATCAAATTTAAGTAGGTATTTTTGTGAAATATTTAGTATCTTTAAAACATTTCAACACAAAATGCATCTTGTAAAGATGGCTAAAATACATGTTTACCAAAAATTAATTTTTTGTACATTTTAAAAATTTTGTGAACTTTTTTATGAATAAATTGAAATCAAATATTCTTGCAATGTTTTATGCTCTAATAGTCATATAATGTACGATACTGTTACAGCTTTTCGATGTTGCTTCAGTTAAAGTTACCAAAGGTAAAAAGTTTACGTTATTCATGTAATCTATTGAAGCATTATTTAACAACCTTAAGTCCTTGTTTTAATCTATCGTTTTAACTTTAAGATTTTAACAGCACTAATTTTTCTTTTAATAAAATGTTCTTTAGAGTCAGAATCATAATATAGAATGAGCTTCCGCCCCCCCCCCCCCCCCACACACACACATAAATATATATATATATATATAAGGTTGAAAAAATAAGGTCGATATTACGAGTAACGTCAGCTCATGCGTTTTTTCATAAATTAGAAATAAAATTTCTGCAAAAACATATGGGGTATCAGTTTAAGTGCATGTGAACCACAATGCTGTCATTATGACTATTTTGGACATTTGAGTGGTCGTGATATCAATATTACTTAGCATGAAATTTCATTTTCAATATGTTATTGGAGGATATTTGAAATAAACTACAACGCCTGTTTTTTATCGATTTTGATAATATTATTAACACTTTTCATACACATATAATTTTCAGACTAATTCAAATCTTCAATTTTATATGTATTTAATTGCTCTCAGTTTTATCATAAATAAATCTTTTAATGTCAGACGCAAAGTAGATATAAAATCAAAATAACGAAAATTCTCTCTTTTTCATTATTTCTTGGTAGAACGTGTATTTTTTGTCAAGATGTTGGCTAAGTTTAAGGCGTGTTCTTTGCTCTAGTCAAAGTATGTAAAAACGTGTTCTTTGTAAAATGTGTTTTTTGGCTTTTTTTGGTAAGGGGTTATCTTTGCGTGCCATGTTGCGCAAAACGCTGTTTTGTTATTATTTTATTTTATTTTATACAGGCCGGTGTATTGGTCTAGTAAGAGCGTGTTCTTTTCTTCGATTTTTGTAAGGGCGTGTTCTTGGCTTTTGAAAAAGCATGTTTTTTTTAAATTTAATTATGGCCGAGTTTTCAATTTTTTTAACGTGTTCTCAGCTTTTGTTAGGACGTTACCATAGCTTTGCGTTACCCTTCCGAAGCTCTTCGTCTTACTTCCTTGGTAGAAGTACACGTGTTTGACTGAACTAGCCAGTTTTCACAGTTTTTCCTTTGTTTTGGGGTGATTGTGATTTGGACATGGACTGGTATGTATTTGTTTGGGATTGTGATTTGGACATGTATAGGTATGTATGTGTTTGGGATTGTGATTTGGATATATACCGGTGTGTTTGTGATTGGAACTGTGATTTGGACAGACTGGTATGATTGTTTGGGATAGTGATTTGGACAGGGACTGATATGTTTATTGTTTGGGATTGTGATTTGGACAGGGTCTGGCATGTTTGTGTTTGGAATGGTGATTGGGACACTGATCGGTATATTTGTGATTGGAGTTGTAATTTTGACATGAACTGGTACGTTTGTGATTGGGATTGTTAATAGGACATGGACCTGTATGTTGGCATTTTGTCGGCATTTAGGATTGTGATATGGACATGGACCGGTATGTTGGTGTTATGGATTGTAATTTGGACATGAACTGGTGTGTTTCATACCCCTAGAACCTATGTGATCATAGAATATACTTATATTATATTGAAATTTGAAAAGGCCTAGATTAACACTAATTTGGTCAAATAGTGATTTATTAACTGAACACGTGTTTAACTGAATATGCCAGCTGTCTAAGTTTTTACTTTGTTTTTTGGGGTTGTTATTTGGACATGGACTGGTATGTTTATGTTTGGGATGTGATTTGGACACGTGTTTAATTGAAATTGGAAAAGGCCTAGATTAACATTAATTTGGTCAAACAGTGATTTATTAACTGAACACGTTTTTAACTGAATAAGCCAGATTTCAAATTTTTACTTTGTTTTTTGGTATTTGATTTGAACATGGACTGGTATGTTTATGTTTTGGATGTGATTTGGACACAGGATCGGTATATTGGTGTTTGGGATTGTGATTTGGACATCGAACAGTATATTTGTATTTGGGATGGTGATTTGGACATTTACTGTTTTGTTTGTAATTGGGATAGTGGTTTGGACACGGACTGGTATGTTTGTGTTTGGCATAGTGATTTGAGCATTGACTGGTATATTTGTGTTTGGCATAGTGATTTGGACATGGGCCGGTATGTTTGTGTTTTGGATTGTGATTTGGACATGGACATATATGTTTGTGTTTGTTATAGTGATTTGGACACGGACCGGTAAGTTTGTATTTTGTATTGTGATTTGGACGTGAACGTGGTTTGTGTTTCATACCCCTAGAACATATTGTGATCATAGTATATATTTGTACAATATTGAATTCGGAAAAGGTCTAGATTAATACTAAATTAGTCAAATAGTAATTTTTTACTGAAACGAGAATCACCAAAGTATCTCGGTGGCCGGAGTTGTCTAAGCGCGTTTTTACAGATCACAGTGCCTCTAACAGTCTAGGTTTGAATCCCACTCGTGCAGATCCTAGATTGAGAAAGTTTGTCAGTTTGTTTGCTAAAGGTCGGTTTTCGGGCACTGTTGTTTTCTTAGCCATCCCTGAACTAACTGCCTTGATATAAATAAAAATATCTTGATTGGGGCGTAAAACACCATTAATCCAATCCAATCCCATCCGAGTCACTGAAAATGAAAAAAAAAACAATTCTGTTACATTTTTTATTTATATCAATAAAAAATAAAACAAACATACCAGCCCTTGTCCAAATCACAATCCCAGAAACAAAGTAAAAACTTTAAAAGCTGGCGAAATCAATATTATAAATTATATATGGATTGCAATTTTGGAAAAAAAATCACCGATCAAATCTGGTCGAGTAATAAGATGCATGGTTCTCTTTGAACCAAAATTTTACAAGATGGCTGTTACCTAGAAGTGTCAGTAAATTTGTGTTTTTCAAAATGGCGACACACAAAATACGTATCGAGCACTTTAAATTAATCAGCATGACCCAAACGTAACCGTCTATAAAATAGTCATTAGCTAAACACGCGTTAAACATATCAATATTGGCGACATTGCTCGTTTCAATGAAAGGCAGCTTTCACAAATATTCACTAGTAATAGCATCTAGAGATATGCACCATCAATTTTGATAAATTCCATTCACGCTTTGTCCTGATGTTCAATTGACTTCGTTCTAAAAAGAGCGGGAAATTGTCAGAATGATGAATGTATCACAGACATGATAATCTTGTAATAATATTTCTGTATCAGTAAATATAATTGTATTTTTATTTTCACTAAAAGACAACGTTGTCGAAGTTTTGATGTTAATTTGCGGTGAAAATGAGATAAAGTACCAATGCCGCTTAGAATGAGTACTTTTACCTATCAACTCTTACAACATTTAAAACTAGTTTTATTTGGTCCAACTAAAGAACAAGGTATTTTTTACAAAACAACTGGAAGCAATTGTGACCATACTTCGATGACAAATTGGAATTCAAAAAAGGAAAAAAAAAACAGTTCTTAGCTTTTGTTAAGACATGTTCTTTGGTTTTTGTAATGGCATTGTTAAACCGTATTTTTTATTTTTGTTACAGCCGCCAGTTCTTGACTTTGGTTGACACGCTTTTTGGTTTTTGTTTAAGCGTGTTCACTGGTTTGTTAATGGAATTCCTTTTGTTTATTATTATTATTATTATTATTATTATTATTATTATTATTATTATTATTATTATTATTATTATCATTTTTATTGATTTTATTTTTATTATTCTATTTTTTTCTTTATTTCTTTATTATTTTATTTATTTATTTTGCCTCTTCTTAATTTAATACTTTTGGTATTAGTACACAGTTGGCTTAATAGAGGCGGTCAAAAGTAGTACATGAAACATCCTAGATGTCCATACTTAGCCCCTTCTCATTTAAATGTGTCAATAGATAGTACATGTACTTTGCAATATTGCCAAGGCGAGTTTAGGTTTTCACAAAATCTGACCTCAATTGGTTCATCCTTGCACTAATTTTTCAACGAAAGGATTTGCACCACATAACATACTTCCTCTGCCAGGACCACATTTGAATATAAACCTTGAAACGTCCTTTTAGTATGAATGAAACACTAATCAATTTCTGAAAAAAATTAATCGCAAAATTTCGTGAGTTTTACTAAAATATAAATATGTTACTATTCAAGGATAAAGAAAATATATTGCTCTGGTCAATTGATTAAATCGCTGATTAACGAACCAAAGTGTTCCCCGTGTTTGAATTTAACATCACTCGGGCATATTTTTAAATTTTGATTTCATGTCTTCGCCTACCAAAAGTCGTTTATCTCTGGGCATATTAATTAAGCAAAAACCTGCCAAAAGACTTTACGACAAACAAGATAAATAAAAAAACTATGAGACAATTAAACCCTCCTGACAGATACTGGTAAAGTGACTTTAACAACTTGGTTTGGTTTAAGTACCCCTTGTGACGTTACCAACCTACTCCCGTGAGATCATGAACAAAACCAACAGTGTTTGATTTTTATTATTATTACAGAAAAACACCCTGATATATTATTAGCAAATAGCTAATACTTGTTACTATAAGCAGAAAAGATAGAATTTTGCGTTGTTGATGACACATGGCTCATTAATTAAAGAAAAAAACCTGATATATCGGATTTTGTTACTGTTCATAATAAATACCTTTACAATTTCTTCTACCCATCCATATTACATATAAGATAATGTACGTTTGACCCCGAACATGTGTACTTAAAAGGAAATCTTTCCATCTTTAATCAGTTCAATACCTTTTGATTAAAATATCAAATACACACCTTTAGTAATGTAAATATAAATAAGAATTATTTGAATTAATGAAACACCTGCTTGTTTGTAAGGTTTCACCTTTAGGATTGTTTTGGTTAATAAGAAAGAAAAATCAAAAGTGCAATGTTTTATGATTTTTATTAGACATATATGTGGATGTTATAAAAGTATTCGTGGTAAAAATTTTTTTTTATTTATTTATTTACTTGATTTTGTTTGTTTGGTTTTTGTTTGTTTATTCATTCATTCATTCATTCATTCATTCATTCATTATTTATATATTTATTTGTTGTTTGTTTGTAGTTCACGTGTATAACTAAACTTGCCAGGTTTCAAAGTTTTTACTTTGTTTTTTGGATTGTGATTTGGACAAGGACTGTTATGTTTGTGTTCTATTTTGTTCTTAACACTTGCTTTTTTCAAGAGCGATTTCAATTTTAACTTAAGTTTACGGCAAGAATGAAAAATTTAATTTTGTAGTGTCTTTGGTTGAGTGGTTTGATGAACTGGCTTATATATTGTTAACATTGTCCTTCAAAACCAAGGTTTGATCGTCAAAACGTTTGGGTATAACAAGACACAGTTGATTCCAAAATATAAGTTATAACAATAATATGATTCATCGTGATATGTAGATAATGTATGATTTAATTATGACATCATTGATATAATTGTAAATAATGAATGGTGTAATTATGACGTCATTAATATGACACGGTGTTAATAATGTATATGAAAATATGACGTCATTGATATGATACTGTGGTAATTTTACAAGGCAATATATATACTGCCCTTGGTTAAGAGAAATAAAGAGTATTGTCTTCCAAAAGAAACATTATCTCCCGAGCCGATAGGCGATGGTGAAAAAGTTTCCAAGGGGAGATAATCCTCCATATTTCCCTTAACCAAGGGCACTTTTACCTATTATACCGAACAAAAAGTGATTTCTTTTACCTTTTATTCTGACAAGGCCTGTTTAAAATGCGTAAAATTACATCTGATAAAGATGTTTAGAAGTTATTGGTCTATAACTAACGTGATCTAAAGCAGAATAACTCGGTAGTTTCCGTGATGGACAATCATAAGTTTCCGTGCCTAGCGGTGAATATTGCAATATCATGGCAATGTTGATCGCTGCTTCCATCATTGTGAATTTTTTCATACCACGTGATTACAAATTGACCAATAATAGTTTAAGAATTTTCCGTGAAGGTATTATAAAGTACAATTTTTGCCATGTAGCTTTTAAAGCCAAAAAATTCTTGCGACCGCTCAGTCTAAGTAGATATTTCAAGTAAGAAAACTGAATTGTATGAAACAATTATAATAGCAATATGACTCGTAAGCACACGCGCTTTAGACCACACGGCCACTGAAGCTACGATGATAAAGATGTGATATACCATTTTTTGAAAACATTTAATGATGGTATTATATAAATTATAAGGCAATTTCAAAATTAAACTTCAAAACTAACGATAAACAATATTGAAATTATTGACAGTCGTGTAATAAATATATAACAATAAACATATTATTCTAAGTAAAAATATTGTTTCGATAGCTAAGAGCTAGAGATTCCGCTTGAGTGGGAGGCCGTAGTTAAAAATCCTGGGTGAATCATACACAAGACTTTAAAATTTGCTTTATCGCCCCGGGATTAAGATACCATATTTTGCACATATTTAACCGGTCTGTATGTTTATCAGTGGAGTATTGACTGTGTGAGCTAGCAAGTTAATGTAACCCCGAGATACATACACGAACTTGTTCTTATATTTTTTTAGCTGCGAATTACTGAAGAATTGATGATATGACGTTAAGCTACATTACGTCCATCAACTAAAGTCTAGTTGTTTTAAAAACTTTTTTCTGCTCAGTTATGGTCAGTTGAACATGTTTTAATATCATGAGGTGTTTTGGAAAATATAAAGATCGCTATCTCATGACATAAAACGAGTTTAGTTTAATTTGGTTATAGATTGGTAGTTGTTAAATAGAAATAAAACAAGATATCTAGAAGCATTCTTATAATTATGCCTTTTGTTTGTTTTTTATTATACATACTGACAAACGAATTACAAAAAAAAAAAACAGCAACACAACAACAACAATAATAACGACAACAACAACAACAACAACAATTATAATAATAATAATAATAATAATATTATATGACATAACCGAAATCAATAAATAAAACTCTAAAAATAAATAATTTTAAAACAAACTTTAAATAACTTTAAAAATCATCAAAATTGACACTTACAATTGCATGAGACATTTCAAACAAAATATTACATTTTTTTTTTACCTAATCATAATGTGAAAGCCCACAAAAATGTTGACAAACGATCACTATGTAATTAGTTTTATCTTCTATGGCGGGAGCCAAGCCCTTCCAAGTAGGCCTCAGGTGTCACGTTATGCGAAAATGCTCATAAAATAATCATTAGCTGGAGATCCCTATGCACGCATGCTCCACTATATTTATATATTTACCACTTAATAAAGCCTGTTCTCTCTCTCTTTATTCAGAAATAAAAGTATACTTTTGCTTGACAACTGCTTCGGGAGGTAGATAGCCAGCGATATAAAGTTCTATCAGGAACAATTCCTACATAAAACAATCAACATTGAATTCAAGCTCTTTTTCGCATACAAGGTTAGTGATAACTTTATATTTCCATTTTTTTAACTTATGGATTTTGGTAACTATGTAAACACTTTATTTAAAATTTAATTATTTTACTTGTTTTGTTTGGCTTTTTTTCGTTCTTGTTTCTATTTTCCTTTTCCAGTATTTAGTCAATCAGTTATATATTTCCTTTTGCTCATACTTTGACAGTTATTTAAAAAATCAGTTCAAAAATTCATAGAACAGTTAATTTATAGAAAAATGTAGAATCTGTGTGTTTGTTAGTTTTAGGCTATTTTTAAATTTTGTTTTTATTTATACCATATGATATTGTATATATGTTATTTTTAAATATTTCAAGAAATGTATGCACTAGATCTTTCGTTTCAGAAGTTTTTTTAAACTCAAGAAAAATATTCAACAAAAAGCTTTTGGTTAACAAATTTAAATGTATATTAAGATTAAAAATCGCATCTTAAAATTTGAAAATATTTTGATGTGATTAAAATTAGCCATAGACGTTTGTAGATAAAAAGTTTGCAGATAGCAATTCCGAAGCAACATTGAAATGTTTTACTATGGATGGACGAAAAAGAAACCTATTTGAATAGGAAGATATGAAAAAAATTCTAAAATATCCCAAATTTGTAGCACCAAACTTTGAAAATAACTAAAAAGTTATCTTTTTTTCAATTTAAAGGAAAGAAAGCGATTGCCCGACAAAAAAAAAACATGGTTTTTTAAATTATACTTATTAAAATTAATAATTTTGATGCACCAGTATAATCCTGAATACTTTTATTATAAATCACTACCAAAGCCAATAAAAAGAAGCTGTTATAATTATATTTGAGATAAAAATAACAAAAATTTGTAACTGAAAATGTAAATTTTGCAACAGTTCACTTAATCACAAACTAAAAATATAACTAGATAATAAATAAAAAAAAGAAGGAAAAAGTGAGAAAAATGGAAATTCACAATGTGACCCTAACGTTAAACAAAAAAGTAACCTGATGTTATCATATATATAACACAAATACCTGTTAAATTCTGATATGCCATATGTGTATATTTCGGAAATTTTTTCTTCATCAGTAACACTAGGTGCCGAAAAGTTTGATAGATAAAAAACATAAGCCAAACAGTTGAAAAGTACTGAATCTAATGTTCCAAATTGATATGAATCCAAATTCAAACAAAGAACAGGATTTTTCTTCTTCTTCCTCTTCTTCTTTTGTACTTTTTGTGACAACATATGTTAGTCAAACGATTATTATTTATAACAACTTGTACTGTTTTAACACTAAAATTATTTTGAATATGTTAAATGTTCATTAAAAAAAGGAAAATTAAAAAAAATTGCGAAATTTTAAAACATATATTATATTCGTCTTATTATTATTAATATCAGCAATAGAAACGGGTATTCCTTTTTACTAAAATGTCATCTTATTAGTTCTTAAAATAAAAAAAAAAGAAAATCAGCAAGTGAAAAATGCAGTTAGATACAATAATAATAAAACATAACAAAGGAAATCAAGCATTTGAAACTATAAGAGCCAGTGTTAAGCACCCGGCCTCACCTCTTAGAATGAAGTTCACGCGTGTAAATGAATAGCTCAGTTTTAAAGTTTTTACTTTGTTTTTGTGATTGTGATTTAGTCATTGACTGGTGTGTTTTTTTTTTCATTAAAATAGCTAAACAAGAAAAAACTTTAACTTGACCACTAAAGAAAATTTCCAACTTTGTTAAGGCTCTTAACTACGGTGACTACGTTCTTTAGAACACTCGTTCACCGAATTTCTATTTGCGTGATATTAAATCATTACATTGTTTTGACATCTTCATTTTAGAAAGAATAAATATTTTGATATATGACTTATATAAGATAATCAAAATGATATATCAAAATATCGTACAAAAACTTTAGCAGACCTCAAATTTGCTTGATTTAGAATAAAGAAAACATGATATAAGGGATAAAGGCGTGATGTTGTTATTAATACATAAAAGTTCAATACAATGCACTTATTAAAACTAAAAAGTGTTCCATTCGCACGTATAACATATATGAAATTTTTGCCTGAAAAAATTTAATGACTTTTGAATTGTGAATAATTATTTATTGATTTATTTTCTATTTTATTTTTTTTTATGTATTGCAACTGAAGCCAGGTTAGGTAAACAATATACCGAAAATTTGTTTTAAATATAAAACAGAACTTCTGTATGAATGTTGATAACACTCAATGTTCTGAAGGGTAGGGAAAATCATAATTTCACAGGATATAATTCTTTTCAAAATGTTTTAAAAACGAACAAAAACAATTTATATACAACAATGAGTAATACAATGCACATTATATACAAAACAGTCTTTTCCTCTACAGAAATTTATCAAAAGGCTCAAATCATCGAAATACACTTAATAAACTATTCCGTTTATTATGTGGTCCCAATGTTGTTTTTCATTACTTTCCGTTGTCTATTAATTAATTTTTTCATTGATTTGTATTGTTATTTGTTTTTTTTTTCTTTAGTTTTGCTTTACCAAATTTATTGTTTAAGATTTAATTTTGGAACTTTAGATTCATTAATTTTCCTAATTTTCGGCCCCTAGTGTCACTGACAAGGAATGATTTTCCGAAAGGTGCACACATGGCACTTCAAAATGTATTTGTGTTATATATATAATACAAATACCAGTTAAATTTTGATGTGCCAGATGTGCACATTTCGGAAATGCATTCCTCATCAGTGACACTAAGACCGAAAAGTTTGATACATAAAAACTTTAAGCCAAACAGTTGAAAATAACGAATCTAAAGTTTCAATATGATATAAATCAAAAACCAGCTAAGGAATGCTGTGCGTGAGGGAACAAACCTTACTTTTAAATTAATTTCAAATTTTAGACAGCTGAAAATTTTGCTAAATGGTACATTTTCTGACAGCACAAAGTACTGCCTACTGAGTTATGGATACCCTCGGGGAGTTTTACTCCACCAGCAGCGGTACCCGCTCAGGGGTAGTAAATATATATTACAAATACCAGTTAAATTTTGATGTGCCAGATGTGCACATTTCGGAAATTCATTCCTCATCAGTGACACTTAGACCGAAAAGTTTGATACATAAAAACTATTAGCCAAACAGTTGAAAATATATAATTATTAATGTTTGTACTTCTTAATCAAAATTATTCCGAATTTATTTTCTGAGTTTTTTTATCCTTAACTCAGTAGGCAATGCATTTTGCTGTTAAAAATGTACCATGAAGCAGTATTTTTGTTAAATATATAATACTATGTTATTGCATTTGAAAGAAATTCAATCATTTCTAATTTTTTTTTCAATTTCAGGCATCCTACTGTGTTAATATTCTAAAAATGTCTACAAATCATTTTTTGAAGCAGTTTAACAAAAAATTAATTTTTCGTGTCACGGAATTATAATTATCCTTGTTAACATGAAACATATTTGAAATGGATATTTTACAGACATATCTGGTGAATGATGAAATTTGATTCCTACTTAATTAGACTAGTATTTCCTTTTTTTTTATTTATTGATTTTTTAAATTTTATTTCATTAAAATTATTACTGTAATTGACGTTAGGATAGAGTAAACCAAAATAGCCACTGACTTTCGGCAAGCATACTGACAATTTTTTTTCAAGAAGAAGGGTCTCGATTCAGATTTAAAAAAGATAGTTTTAATATCTAATAATTGTTATCAAAATAAATTTTATTCATTTATTATCGAGTTTCATTGTAGTTTTAAACTCTTTGATATCACTATTGATGTTTATTTTGCCTCACGATAAAATGTTTAAATTTATGTCTGTTAAAGTGAAACATATATGAGCATGAGCACATATTTTTTCTGTGTGGTCTGTTAAAAACTTTATTCTGCTTTGAAGAATTTTTCATATTTTGTTTTACAAAGAATTTTTCATATTTTGTTTAACCATTGTAAAACTTCTAAAAGGTTTTATTTTACCAGATTAGTTGGTTTCATGTCTAAAAATCAAAATTAAATTTTGACGCACAAGAGCAAAAACTACGTAATATGATAACTCAAGTAGTTTGCCATCTCTGGTCTTATTCATTATTGGATAGTAAGTATGAAACTTTGAAAACATCTGATGCATAGAAAGACACTTGGCGTCTTGCAAGGAAAGCAGTGTTGTAACGCATTTGTCTAAACAAAAACTGCATATAATGCTGTTTAGACGGAAATATTAGTAATATGTTCGTGTATTTTAATTAAAACACTTCATACATATAATTTTGCTGGTCTACTTATATATTTATACTTTCATTGTTACATTTTAACATATTAATAAAGTCTCGTTACTTTTGAATAGTTTACCAGAGCCTCGAGAAACCGTAATATATCTTAAAATCTCGACTTATCTCGTATTTTACTTGAGGATTCCTGAAATTTACCCATAATACTTTATATTGACCAAAGCTATATACATGTGTTCCTTTTTTTCGATTCTGAACTAACAGCTGTAAATAGTATCATTTAAAGGGATGACTGTGGTTTTTATAAATTGTAAACAACATGCTTTGTCTTTCCTCGTTTGTTACTAGAGCTCTCTGCTATGGTAAAAACTTTATATATACATGTAAAAAAAGATTTCACTAATCAACTTAAAATAACTGAACAAAAACAGTCTGATTTAATCGGCAACACATCAAAGATCTTAGCATGTGTTTTGACAATTTATCAATAAAACTGGTAATTCCATTGATGAAGTTCGATGTTTTTCTGGGCACTCCGGTTTCCTCCATCCTAGAATTAACAGCATCAATATAAGTGAAAGAATTTTTTACTGTGGTGTAAAATAAGATTACTCAACTCAGCCGATATCTTATAAACATTAATAATTTTGCCACTGCGGTAAGATCTGTTGACTGTAATTGCTTGTGAAGACTTTCGCTGTTTAAAATACGGTATGTAGATATTCTTTAAATGACTGATAAATAAGCATGTCAAATTAAACCAGGAGCAAGGAGAACCGAAAACGCAAAATTTACTTTGATTGTTCTGAAAAGGTAATGAAAAAAATTCTTAGGTTCCAATTCTTATTTGTGATTTAAAATGTGACTCCCTGTCCATCAATTTCTTTCACCATATCAAACAGTTAAAATGACTTAACCGTACAGCGGAAAAGTTTGTCAAAAAAAAAAAAATGTAGTTAGATTATAACCAATTTTTTGTTTCTATTTTAAATATCATTAATATAATTACAGCCAATCAAAGTATTTTAATTTTGTTCTTTTACAATATTAACTACCTTCGAACGGGTACCGCTAGTGGTGAAGTAAAACTCAACAAGGTCACCTTAACTCAGTAGGCAGTACTTTGTGCTGTCAGAAAATGTTCCATGTAGCCGTCTTAATTTATGAAATTATTTTAAAACTAAAGTTTGCATCCTCATGCAAAACAATCCTTAGCTAAATTTGGATTTTATATAATTTTGGCACTTTTGATTCTTTAATTTTCAAAAGTTTAGATTATCTGTTTATTTTTCGAATTAATATCAGAAATGTGCACATATGGTACATCACAATTATACAGGTATTTTTTAATGTTTTGACAAGTAACCATAAAAACAACATTTAATATAAATCTATAAAAAAACTAACTATTGATTAAATAAAGCGAGAATATACTAAAATATGGAGGACGAAAACTATGCCTGAATTAATTTAAATATATAACAAATACCTGCTAAATTTTGATGTGCCAGATGTGCACATTTCGGAAAATCATTCCTCATCAGTGACACTAGGGGCCGAAAAAGTTGAAAGATTAAAAGACATACGCCAAACAGTTGCAAATTAATGAATCTAAAGTTCCAAAAATATGTAAATCCAAATCCAGCTAAGGAATGTTTTGCAGGAGGAAACAGACCTTAGTTTTAAATAAATTTCAAATTTTAGACGACTGAAAATTTTGCTAAATGGTATATTTTCTGACAGCACAAAGTACTGCCTACTGAGTTATGGATACCCTCGGGGAGATTAACTCCACCAGCAGCGGTACCCGCTCAGGGGTAGTAAATATATAACAAATACCTGCTAAATTTTGATGTGCCAGATGTGCACATTTCGGAAAATCATTCCTCATCAGTGACACTAGGGGCCGAAAAAGTTGAAAGATTAAAAGACATACGCCAAACAGTTGCAAATTAATGAATCTAAAGTTCCAAAAATATGTAAATCCAAATCCAGCTAAGGAATGTTTTGCAGGAGGAAACAGACCTTAGTTTTAAATAAATTTCAAATTTTAGACGACTGAATAAAACAATAGAATAGAATAATCCCAGTTAGTTCCCTTTTTGTCACGGTAAAATTGATTAAAAAAATTCTTTCATGCCATTCTTTCTTTGTTACGCTATAAATGGGCATTTATTGCTTATATCAGAAAGTTATATTACTACATTTTTCAAATTTTACTTTTTATAATGACAGACAAATTCTGAGGATATTTATATCTATCTCCAATGTGTTGGTAATATGACATGGCCAGCTCGTTTTACAATTAATATTTAATAGCACGCTACCACTAATGAAATATCCTTCGCGTTATTGGAAACTATAAATTAGATAAGTCTTTACAGATCAACATATGCATTCATTTCAATTTTGAATTAGAGAAAATATACTTAACGGTAATTTTATAAATCATAGAAAAAAATTATAATTAAATTCTGTGTAATATTTTCCGTTTTGGTATTTGTATTTTTCCTTTGTTTCATTGATTTTTAAATGTAAAAATTATATCATATTTATTTCTTTTAGATGTTTCTATATACATGTATGTATGTCGATGTTTTTATTGGCGTTCAAAAGTATTCCTGTTGTTTGTCTATACATTTTGTAGGTTTTGCACACACATACATACACAAAGGTGTGTGTGTGTGTGTGTGTGTGTGTGTGTGTGTGTGTGGCTCGACACAATAGTGCTCTTTTCGATCGAATAACATTTTCTTCAAATTTAGCAAATTGTTAAAATTAATTTCTTACTTTTGTTTAACAATGCCAAACATGTTATGATTAAAATCATAGAAGCATGTTTTACAAGACCTTATTGTAAAACAATTGTGATGCTTGGAGCTCCCTTATAGTTGTTTTGCCAAGCCTTTATTCAAATTCCCGGCTTAAGCTGATAATATAATGATTGGTTGCCTAAATATTTGTTTGTCTTTTCTGTTACTCATCTGGTATCACTGATAATCATTGACTTGTATAATGTTATTTTTGGTTGTTTTGACTGCGTAAGTATTTCAATTGTTTTTTTTTTTTTTGTCAGAGAGCTTCATTCCCTTGCAATACAATGAGTGATTTAATAAATATTACAAGACCTAAAATTTTAGTTTATGTAAAACCATTCCTTTTCAATTTTTTTCAAAACAATAAAAAGCAAAAACATCTGTCGAATACATTCAGACAATAGTTTTCATTTCAGTGTTTAACTAATATGTAATTTTGGCTATATAAATAAATTTTAAATAAAAGAAATCAAGCCAGTTTATTTGGTTCTGTACAAATTCAAGACATAGTTTTTACATATCGAGACGCAAAAACAGGGGCTTCAGCAAAGAATTTCCTTGATATCGCGTCAACATGACTTAGGGCTGATAAAACTGAAGCATACTAAGCAGTTTAAAGTTTTTACGACTGAAAGGTATTTTGCATGATATTTCTTGAAGGAAATAATAATATTTAATGTAGGGTTTCTCTAATTTTTATTCCTTTTAGATACTCGTTTGTGTTTTATCTTTGAACAATAAAAAATTATTTATTTATTGCACTGTTTACAAAAATTATACAAAAGTTAAACTTTATATTCCTACCAAATTATAACCCCAAGTGTAGTTATTTTGCGTATTGTGAGGTATCTTCAATTAAAGTTTGATAACCTTTTATTTACAATTTTTGTGCGATTTTATGATGTTCCGTATTCTACACGTTTTCATTTTAGTGTTTTAGACTTCGTTAAATGATAACTTTTTCTGAAAAGCAGTTATTAAAATGATCTTCGCCATAAAAACTTAAACCACTTAAACCAAATAGTGACTTATAAAAGCAATTATTTCTTATTTTCGGAAAGAAAAAAGTTCCGAAACTTTCTTTTTTTTAAAAATATTATTCAACAAAAATACTCTGTCTTGACTCTTGTTTTATTCCATTATATGTACACTATATCATCTTTGCTTGTTTTTTTCCTGAATTTATTATCTCTTGTTTTTGTGATTTATTGGTGTGAAAGTGTACAGTATAAAATAAAACTAACGACAGCATAAAATGTCAGTGTTAATACTTCCTGAATGTAAAGTTTGTAAATTCTTTTTTATAATCCTTTCAAACATTTTAATAATTCGACTTTTAAAGTTTTTATTGAAAATGATAAAAATTCCAATATACAATATGAATTTACTGCTGGCGGGAGAGTGATACAACATTCCCACCAAGAGCCCTTCAGACTAGATCCTTAATAGGGACTACACTGTAAAGTCGCACGCCTGTGTAATTGATCTATTTAACTTTTAATCGTGTTTTATCGTGAGTTAAAAATGTATGCTTGTTTTCAAAATATAAAATGCATTATCGTTAGATCAAAATAAAATGATATTCTTAACTGTTCAAAAATTTATTATACAAACTAAACGATTTAACAAATTTCTATTTACCTTCTTGTTATCAGTGTATTTTAGACTGTATACTACTTTAAGTTTTGTTAGACGGTTAGAAAACACCCACAAAACTTACATATTTTGTTTTTCAAATCAGTTTTTTCATTTTATTATTATTATTATTATTATTATTATTATTATTATTGGTACACACACATACACTATAGTTAATTATTTTATTTATTATATTGTATTATTATTATTATTATTATTATTATTATTATTGAAAATCAGTCCTCTCATCAACTTTGAATACAACATTATTTAGTAACTTCTTTCATCATGAAACTCAATTATGAAGAGACTGGTTAATATAAGAGCTTTACTCTTGTTCCAGAATCCTGGAATTTGTTATAGTTGTAATGTATCGTACTATATTTTTTTTTTTTTGAATATAAATGATATAGAATATTCTTTCTTGTCCTATTTTATGCATTGTGATTTATGTGTGGTGGAATAGACTGAACCGTTAAGAGATTTCTATTTTTAAATATGTTCATTAATTGTGTCTTAATTAATTATTTTTATTTATTTATTATTTCTGATGTATTCTCACTTGTTTGCCAAGTCTGGATTTTATTATGAGTCCCTGTAAAGGAACAAAAACAAATTAGTATCGATAAAATAGCTAAACTGTGAAAGAATACCCACAATGCCATTGACAGCATTAGTATTCTTATTATGAACGAATTATTGATAAATATTCAATTAAAATAAAAACATAGATATAATAAAACAACTTGAATATGAGTGCACAAATATTAAAAATTCCAATATTTGCAACCATAGCAACATAAAAAACAGCTGCATGGAAAACCTTTCACGGATTACGGAAGTATTAAATATTTAACACTTGCCAAAAAGGTACTATTTCTGCACAACAATATCAAAGTCAAACGCATAGGCGTAAAAACTAACAGCATTATTTTATTAGATGTTGTTGTCCATAGGGAGACTGATTCTTTACAGGAATTTAAGTTTTTTATGGTTACTCATCAGCTGATAAAACACACTTGATAACCATACGTTTTCCCTTTATAACTGATGAAAAAAAAAATTTACCATGTTCAGCGGATGGCATGGGGTGCAAGTTCAAAAGTTATTGGAAACATCAATAAGGTTAAAATCTTTTAGTTGGTATATCTTATATGACATACCACATAAAATTACTATCCGTAATGATTTTCCGAAATGTGCACATCTGGTACATCAAAATTTATCAGGTATTTGTTATATATATACTCAAATAATTACGTGCAATATTATCATTACGCTTCCCCGAACGAAATTTGGGTGACATATTGTTACAACTTTCATTCTTTATTATTATTATTAATGATGATGATGATGATGGTGATGATGATGATGATGATGACGATGCTTGTGATGATGCTGATTCTTCTGTTGATGCTGCTGCTTAATAATTTGATGACAACCCATACAGTTTACCAATTTAGGGCACAAACATTAATATATCACATTTTTCTTATTTAACGTCTCACTCACCTTTCTTAATTTTTGGCTTCAAAAATTCTCTATGTTAGTTTAAAAAATATCCTTACCTATTTGCTCTGTCTATCAAAGCGGCATGCTAAAACAACATGAGGTTAATTAGTATGTTAATAGTTTTTAACAAATTAAAAAGCATAATTTAAAAAATAGATATTTTGGAACTGATTAAAATTTAATTTTTAATTAATATAAACACTATTTTGAAACGTTAAAATCTAAAAACGACTCACAAAAAGATAATAAATGTAATCGCAAGTTCACAACATCCTAATAATGTTAAATACAGTGTAACAAATAGAAATTAGAAAATAGAACATGTTTTGATAGTTATCATTTCATGATTGTTTGTTAGTCACAAGAGCATTTATTTTGCTTTTGGTTTTTTCTATACATTTAGAAATTAAATCATTTAATCAATCAAAAAGAAAATTTATATCGTCAACATAGAGACAAAACAGAATAATTCTCTCTGAACTCAAATAAAATATTAGTCACAAGAGACTCTCTTGTCTGTCAAGGGGTTAAAAGAAAAGAAACACATTTCAAAAAGAACTAAATGAACTTTTTGTGCGTGCTCATATAAAGCATAGACATGGAAAACCACACTGATACAATTATAAGGTACTAAAAAGACATTATAATATTCATTATGCGGCTTTATAAATTAAAGACTTCACAATTTGCAATTTTTTTCCCTAAGTTTTAGTTTTAAACATATTTGCGTTTTTGTTATTCTTGTTTTTTTTAATCTGTAGAAATTTGTTTTCCACGCTTCATGAAAGTTGTTTTAGGCAAAATGTTTTACTTTTAAAAAAAAATTACAATACAATTTATACAAAAAATACAATTTACCATTTTAACAATTGGCGACTTTATCCTTGCCTTTGACCATGTTCTTTTCTCCTGCTAAGATCAAAGTATCAAATCAGTCCATTTCTGAACCAGAATCAGTACTATTTATTGAATACATTGCTTTAAATATTTTGACTATCTTTTTATCTATCAACTTTTTTTTCTTCTAGTATCACTGAAAAGGATTAAATTTCTTAAATGTTCACACATGGCACAGCAAAATTAAACAGGTATTTTTTTCACATACGCCCTTAAGTTTTTTTATCTCTGTTGCCACTAGGTTCCAAATATGTTTACTTGGTTAAAATGTCATTATTTTTATTTAATTATTTTTGGAGTTATTTCGCAAGATAAAGAAAACACAAAAATAACAAAATTGTGAATATTGTATTTGATATTTTACTTGCATTTGCACTGACCATTATCAGAAGGCGCAAAACTAAAAAAATAATGTACGTAAATCTCTTCAGATAATGAAACTAGCGAAAATTAAATGATGCAAAACATTTCCAAAATTTTCAAAACGTGGGTCACAAACCATGTAATGTTATATCTACTATATCATTCTTATTTAGATTATGACATTACATCTCAGTTTCAGTTAATTGAAACTCTATTTCATTGTGTGAAAGTTGATATACGTTGAGAGACTCCACTATTAATCCATTAATACGAAGTACTATGTCTAATCATGAATGAATATTTAGAAGAATCGTGTGATATAATTGACATATTAAACGCTATCTAGTGGATTAAATCATTTAAACGACCTTGATAAATAATCGTTTATAGTTGAATACGCGTATATTCGTATGTCAATATTTCATTTTATTTGATACGTTCCTGTTAAATATATTTCACTTATATCGAAGCGTCACCAGCTATAGGTAAAGGGGCAAAATTTAAACCTTTGCAGTGCTCAAAGTGCAATGTACAGGGAGGGTATTTAACTTGTCATACCTGTCATGACACGGGGTATCGGTTCTTAGGTCTTCTCTGAAAGACACCGTGACATTCACGTGTCTCTGTCTTGGTCAGAACAGTTCGTGGTATATGTCTAAAAATGTATACTCTTGTTACTGAAAAGACTTCCTGAAAAGGACAATATATATATATATGTGTGTGTGTGTGTGTGTGTGTGTGTGTGTGTGTGTGTGTGTGTGTTTTAAAAGTTTATAGTTTTTAAAGTTTATAGTTAGTTTTATCGTGTTTGTAGAATTTTCGACAATGGTTCCTAAAAACATAAGAAAAAACAAACACAACACCAGCCCACGTCTAAACCACGAAACTACCCCCCCCCCTCAAAGAAAAAAGAAAGAAAAATACAAAAAATATTACGAACTGGCCGATGCAGTTCATACGCGAATCTCCACAATTGGAGTGAGACCTTGTGTTCCGGAAGGGTAAGCACATACTGTCTAACTAGAAAATGATAAATAGATGTGGTCATGCGAACAAACGAATCCAAATAATACACATGCTCTTTGACAATAACTTGTAACAAAATAATGTTTACGTCAACTACTAACACTTCCGACGTTAAAATAATTACTTCATAACATCCATTTCAAATGGATTCATGTAGAAGATAAAACTGTTCATTTATAAGGAGCAAATCACGCCTTCAGTTTATAAAAATATGGTGTATTTTCGTTTTGTAAATGTCCGATGCATTTTATCTAGAGTAATCAATTGTTATGTACTTCCCGTCCATTTTTTTCAATAACGCTTGGTTAAAAAAGTCAGTTATTGAAAGGCCCTTAATTAACGAGTAAGAATACAAAGATGAAATAGCATTACAATTGAAAAATTAATCTAAGCCTTTTTACGAACAAAAGCCAACTACTTTTTACATGTAAAAGTCATACTATTTAAAAAGGCTTTGCAATATTGGTTATGCGAAAAATACTTTGAAGTTTCGTTTTAGTAAATTAAATAGAAAACGGTTTGGACAATAATTAATGGAGCTGAACCACAATTAAGATGTTAGTCAAATGTTTACCATTTCAAATATTGAGACATAAAAACCAACATACAGAGTGAAAGGAAATCAGATGTGCGGTTAATAATTCATTAAGGGATATTGCAATCACCGAATTGATATCTCAATTCGCAAAGTTTAACTAGAAATTTGGCTTCCATTTAAAAACAGATTATAATGTTTTTGTTGAAAAAAAAACAATTGAAATCAAAATATAAAAAGGTAACATCATTTCAATTTTAACAGGCGTTTAATTTAGCATGGGAATTGTTATAATTAATCTTTATTTAAAATCGATATAGCAAGCAAAGTAAAAGACAGAAAATATAATGTTCACAAATCCCACGCCTTATCTGCGAATTTGGAATAATAACGAACCATTATATAGTATTCAAACGAGTACCGAAGGCATAATATATATAAAGTTGTCAAAACTGTTCATGAGAATAATCGTAAGGTTTCTCTAAGGTTTCTTATATTATTTCCCGTAGGTGTAATAAACCTGTAAAATATAGAAAAGGACTTCTCCTTTAAATTTCACTCACCACTTATATTGATTTTCAACAACACATGCTTAAAAACTATTCCTAGATATTTCCGAGAGTAGTTGCAGCAAATACTTGTATATAGATGATAAAATAAAAAAACACAATTATACCAGTCTATGTCAAATTACATTCTTAAAACTGAAAGTAAAAACTTTGAAAACAGGTATACACGTGATCTTCCATCAAGGTAGTGAGACCGGATGTTCCGGAGTGGTAAGCACCTCCTGTTATTTGATATTTCCCTGACATTTACCAAAAACACATTTATCAGTTAAATCATTCTATACAATGAATTTGATCTTTGTTAATTTAATTGTGTTTTGCAGATGAAATCAACATGTGTATCAACCACCATTGTTGCCCTTTTAGTGGTGTTAATATTGTCAAGTGAAGTTATAGAAGCAAGTAAGGGTTGCAGGACACGCTGTCTACTATCTGCCTTTAAATGCAAGAGGGAAAAACAAGCTGCGGCTAAGACGTCATATGATATGGAATTGGCAATGAACATTTGCTGTAACAAATATATTGCTTGCCAAACCAGTTGTGGAATTGAAAATCCAACGTATGTATATTACGGTTTTATTCCAGGTTGTCATTATCAATTCATTAATCTCTAATAGAATATTGGATGGTTGTTAGGGGCCGTATAGTAGTGCTATAACCACAACCAACTGTCTTCTATACTGATAAAATATATGATAAAATTCAATGTTTACTATGAGATCAAATTATGTGAATGTCTTTTTTAGTCTATTTGATTCTTTAATACTATTTTACTGTTTTGCATTCTTCGTAATTTATTGTCGCCAAATACATGCATTTAAGATTTTACTTGTATTAAACATAATTGACACGAAACTTTAATATTTTAAAACCTTGAAAACTATCCTAATATTCTTTACGTTTATTGATATGAGGTTTGATTAAGTAGTAAAAATGATTATAACACAACATAATTCATGAGCGAATTAGTCATTATTTAAAATCAAGTGTCACATTTAAAATTTTCACATATTTTTTAATATTTACTTTTGGTTGTTTTTACAGATGTGGTATGAAAGGAAAACGTGGAAGCTGGAATAAACGTTTCGAGTACGAACCATTCGCTGAATCAGATTCGTATGGTTACGACTTGTATTAAAGTCACCGTCCATTGATTCGTTAACTAAAATATATCATCATTTTTCGCAAATTTTCATTATGTCACAAATGCACAATAAACAAGCAATTACCATTCAGGCAGACTTTGGCCGAACTCGTAAGACTAACTAAAAGTTCAGTAGACATGGAAGTTTCGACCAAATATGACAAATTCCGTTACAAAAAATATTATATGATATATGTTAAAAATTATAGCGCATTTACTGAACAGTTTAAGCTTAATCGTTTTTTGGTTTCTTGAATATCAGTTTTATCGGTAGAAAATATTTAAAGAAAACATTTTTTGAAAATAAGAAGATGTTTAAATGATTATTCTTTATTAAAATCTTTTACTGTTTCAAAATTAATATAATGTTCCTTATTTTTGTGTAACATGAACAAAATAAATTCTGAGCACTTACATGTGATTTTTTTATCTATATAGTGCAAGACTGGTATAAGGTAAATAAATTCGGCTGACATGAAGTCGTTTCAATATTTCAGCTTCTTTGATAAGATATATAATAAAACAATTTTGAAATGAATTTGTTCATTACATAAATCTGTTTTTGCAGAGCTTTGTGTTTGTGAAGAATAAATGTTTTGGGAAACGGGCTTGAACGATAGTTTATTATTCAAACAAAATCATTTAATATTAATCATTCCAGATTTGATTAAATGTGTTCATTTAGTCTGTTATGCGCCTTTGTTCAATACAATCAAGTGAATTCGATAGCAAACGATAAGACTTTCCAAGTAAAAACCTGTTGTATGCAAAAAGTGGTTACGAGTGTTTTTAAACTTAAATTTCCTACCGTCTTTGTTAAATATACTACAGGCATCAGAATTGTTTTAGAAAGTTATGTGATGTGAGCAAGGTTTTTAATCCTAAGGATTAATATAGGAACAAGTTTGTGTCTGCATGATGATTTGCCTAATAACGACTTTTTGTTAAGATGCTAGTTCACCGAATGAGTATGCCAAAGACAAGCGTATTGCTTCCCCGGTCATATTATCTTGGCATTGAGTGAAACAGCCAATATCGGGCGCCAGACATTGAGTGAGTGATTTATTTAAGTGCCGCATCAACGATAGCAGCTATTCGCTGCTAGCCAGACATGGAAGCGTGGTTTTAAATTTTAAATTTCATATGTGCCCCGGTAGGGTTTTAAACTGCACGATCGTTCTTTATCGAGACTGACGATCTACTACAGAGCCACCAAAGCGGTATTTTACCCGAATGGAGCGAATAAATTTGAATGCAGACCAAATACTCTTTAAATAAAATGCTCAAACTTGAATAAAGTTATAAACAAATAAACCAAACAAGTTTAAGTAGATCAAATAACATTGAGAAACCTGCATCATTCTGCATAAAAAGACGTCATTATATATATATATATATATATATATATATATATATATATATAAAGAAGGTTTAAAAAGTTATTGTTAATTTATCTAATAACATGCACAAAATAGCAAAACATCACTCTGTCTGTGTGTGTGTGTGTGTGTGTGTGTGTGTGTGTGTGTGTGTGTGTGTGTGTGTGTGTGAGTAATACAAATTGTTGTTTAAGGAACTTAAATTATGAAATATTGTCCCATAAAAATACCATTTTTATCTCAAAATACATAAGTATTGCACTAGTTCTTATATACTGATATAAGAACTAGTGCAATATTACAACAACTACTCGATGTCCTCATTAGCCATGTTTCAGAGAAAGTTTCAAGTGACAAAGTGTGTAATATAAAAATGGATTCGGGAGACCTCGAACCAGAACAAAGTTTGCGTGCAAATACAGATATATGTATATTACATGATAACACTTCGAAATGTATCATTTTATTTCTATTTAAAACATATATTACCATGTGATTATAATATAAAATGAGAAACAGCGCTTGAAAAAGTCAACATATATTAACACATCATGAAAGCATATATTATTTTAATAAACACACACACACACACACACACACACACACAGACATATATATATATATATATATATATATATATATATATATATATATGCAAGTTCTAAAAATGTTAACTTTACCTTATCTTAAACACATAATAGCTTAGTTAGCTTTAGTTAACTCAACTTATCCAAGACTATAAAGGTTTAAATGTCATCATCACAATACTGTTGATAAGGATAATGTCTGTAACCAAAGTATCCTGAATATCCTTTACGTCTTAAAGTTCCATATTCTTTCAATATTAACTTTAATTTACAAGTGGTAGGTGTAGCTAGTTAGACAGGAAGTGATTACCTTTCCGGAGCACCTTTTCCTGGTCGATGTGTTTAAAATAATTTTTCCACTTTTCATGGATGAATAAAAAACAGACATGTACTTTTAAACATTGATTGGCTTCGGTGTATCTTTTAAGTAATACTATAGGGTCGGCCCGTCGTTGCATTTTTTATTTCTTTTACAATACGTTATCACTAATTATCAAGCTTTCTGAGTTAGACAGACAATTTATCTATGTACTTTTATAGATTCGTGATCGTCTGTTTATTATACAACTGATATAAAACTGTAGGTCGTAAAATAATAATAATAATAATAACCGATTGCCATGACAAAAACAATTAATTTACTAACGCGTTTGTTATGAAATATCATATACAAGTATTTATGACACTACAAATTTTTTTTACATAAAATATAATT
The DNA here is from genome assembly GCA_029721355.1 of Tegillarca granosa. Lineage (NCBI taxonomy): Eukaryota > Metazoa > Mollusca > Bivalvia > Arcoida > Arcidae > Tegillarca > Tegillarca granosa. The sequence continues at coordinate 4,568,893 of CM056610.1, read as the reverse complement.
GATTTTCAAAGTAAAACCTATGAAAGTCTTAAAAATAAGATAAAATTCATAAAAATCCGGAATCAAACACAATTTTGACTGATATTGTGTGTTCATTTTACAAGATCCAGCAGAATTTTGATATTTATAATCTATTACAATTAGGCTATTTAAATGCGAAACAAAAATAAAAATGTTAAGCATAAATGATAGAAAAACATTCCAGTCCTTGTCCAAACCACAAACCACAAAAAGAAAAATTGAAAACTGACAAATTTAGTTATACACGTAAACTTCCATTCAGGAAGTGAAGCATCAAAGTTAATATTGATCCTAAGAAGAAAAATGACATCAGCTATGTGTATGGAATGCTGAAGTCATTTTTTAAACATTTATCTAAAGGTTGTGACATAATGTAATATTTATCCTATTTATCCTTAACATACCATCAACAAAAATGACCTATAGAGCTGTCTTTTTTTGTCCAATTCGGAAAATTAAAAATTCTTTTACACACTAGTGCGTAACTTACAAGAATCGCAAATGATAAAGTAAAACAAAATTCGTAACATTTCCGGTATTATTTGAGATATCTTTTTGTGTAGTTAGCAAGACAGAAGTGTTTACTCTTTTCAGAGCACCTTTGCCTCACTTCCTTGATAGACATTCAAGTGTGCAACTGAATTAGGTAATTTTTTTAAAGTTTTTACTTTGTTTTAGGGATTGTGATTTGGACATAGATAAAACAAACATACCAGTCCTTGTCCATATCACAATCCCAAAAACAAAGTAAAAACTTTGCAAACTGGCAAAATATGTTATACACGTGAACTTCCATCAAGGAAGTGAGGCCGGGTACTCCGGAAGGGTAAGCACCTCCTGTCTAGCTAGCTACACCCGTCACGTACAAGTCAATTTTGAGAATGAAAGGAACAAAGAACTATGGTAAGTCAAATATATCCAGTTTAAGTTGGGATACAGTGACTACATACTTATCAACAATATTGTGATGACGGCCATAAAACTTTTTAAGGGCCCTGATTAGCCTAGGCTTGCAATATCCTTGTTTCAACAATTTAATTGTAAGTAATTTGCTTCGTTGCAGAAAGTTCCCATAGTGGGAACCAGCTCTACCGAACCGTATTAACTGTGAAACATATACACCATACGCAGGAGAAGCAGGGATATTACTGCAAGGAAACAGAAAGTTGACAATAGAAAAATTGAAGTCATCACGTTTGTCGTATAGCTTCAGATGTAACCTTTCATGGGTGTCATAATTGAGGTATAAGTCCAAATATGAAGCAGAACATGGAGAATCTGTCGTGTCTTTTATTTCAAGCTCACTTGGATAGATGACATTCACATATTCTCCAAATTTGTGATTATTTAGAGAAAGAACGTCATCTATATATCTGTATGTGTATTTAAATGATTTAGCGACAGTTTTTTTCAAGATTTGACAAGGTTCTGTAAAAATTCTGATTCATATGAATAAAGAAACAAATCAGCAAGCAAAGGTGCACAGTTTGTGCCCATTGGTATACCGATTGTTTGTTGAAAGATAATATTGCCAAACACAACAAATATGTTGTCTATCAAAAACTCTAACATTTTGTTGATGGTATCTTCAGTATATTTTTGTTTGCAGTCTGTATGGTGTTTTACAAAATAACCAGAATCCCTGTTGAGCACTGGATATTTATATCTTGGTTTACCGTTTTTGTAAAAGAATGAAAAGTGAATGATTTGTTTTAGACGTTCTTTCAATTTAGCATGAGGGATAGTGGTGTAAGGGGTAGAAAAATAAAAAGTTTTTATACTTTTTACCGAAGATAGAGTATTAGAGACAAAATGGTCAAGTAGTTCTTTAGAATTTTTGAGAATCCACATTTGGTTGATGCCAGATGTAGAATAGACTTTATCTGAATAAGTCTGAAGGCCATCTTTGACGACTGTCAAATTTGTGTTAGAATTACTGATAATGATTTAGTAGTACATTTAGAGGAACCTTCTATATATCTTTCCTTGTATGGATTTTTGTGAAGTTTTGGAATCCAATACAAGTAAGGCAGGTCAAGTTCTTCCTGTTTTAAATTGATACCAAAAGACTCAAGTACTCCCCTATGATTGGAAAGAACTTCATCTTTGGTAAAATTAGTTTTGGTATAAGTAGGATTCTCCGATATATTTTCTAAACCAAGCTCCTTAATAAGACATTCAACATAGAATTTCTTACAGACGAAAATAATGTTATTAGAAGCTTTATCAGCCGGGACAACAACATACCTATTATGTATGTCAGTAAGGATTGCACAAACCTCAGGGTCCCTGAGCACTAAAGAAGGTTTAGTACCCATAGACCCATTAAGTTTTGCAATCCTTGACTTGACAAAATTTCTAATTGTCCTTATCCAGTCGGATAAAGTATCAAGCTCTACGTCTTCTAATTTAGCCCAACCTCTAGCATACTCTTCAACAGAATCCATTATAATCTTGAAATTCTGTCCCCAAGTAAAAAGTTGAGCCTTCCTGTATTTAGGGTCTTTTGAAAGAAGACATCTTAATTTAGTATTCTCAATAATATTGACTACATGCCCAGCTGGTTTATAAATATATGGAGACGCTGAGCAAGAGCAGGTAGGTGGAGTAAAGTTATGAAAGTTTAGGCACTGCAAAGTATGTTTATAGTTGAAAATTTTGGATGCAATGGGTTTATTGTAGGAGTAGGAAATTAGAGGTGGCATGTTATATTTGAAATAAGTAGGGACTTTAGATTGTACTACTTTGTTAAGTAGTATATTAAAAATATTAATAGCATCTATGCCTTTGTTTGCATAATGTAATTTAAGAAATTGGCGACGGTTGTCGTCCTGTATATTGTGTTCCTGAGTAAGGGTTAAGGTTAGGGTCACTGTTATGTTTGGTTTTTTATTAATCAAGAAACTTTATAAATTTTGATATTTTTTTACCTTCTAAATTCTAGTCATGACTGAAAATCTATATATGCACCCGCTATTGCTATAGAATATTTCTTTAGAATGAATTTTGTTGCAGCTATATTTTACATATCGAAATGGAAATCATTTTTGGTAACGCATTACGTCTTATGCGCAAAACAACCCACCATGTTCTTCAACCTGTAAAATCCTAGCAGCGGAAACCTTTTTACTGTGTATAGAAATATTCCATGGTAATAGATGCGCATATCAATTTCTCATTATGAGTAAGTGGAAAATACCAAACTTAATTTAAGTTGATTGAATCTACTATGATTATTAAGCATAATGCATTGTCACAAACACAGTGTAATTTAAATATAAAGTATTCGCATGGTAAGCAACTAGACATCACTTAGTCAAACAAGTATCTTTATCAAATATGAAAATTAACAAAAGTACAATAAGACTGAATATATATATCACAAATACCTGCTAAATTTTGATGTTACAGATGTGCACATTTCGGAAAATCATTTCTCATTAGTGACACTAGGAGCCGAAAAGTTTGATAGAATAAAAAACATACGCCAAACAGTTGAAATTTAATGAATCTTAAGTTCCAAAATTATATGAATCCACATCCAGCTAAGGAATGCTTTGCATGAGGGAACAGACCTTAGTTTGAAATATATTTCAAAAAATATGAATTTTAAAAAGTCAAAATCTGTGAATTTATATATTAAAGGTCACGTTCGAAGACTTCTTGCCTTAGGATAAGTCTATAAACGCGTGTGGTTTGGTGTATCCGTTCTAGATTTACTTAAGATTATACAAAACTTATCTAGTCCTTTGCAGTGAAGTGTGATAGTTCACACAAATATTGAAACTCAATTACTGGCTTTATATATATATATATATATATATATATATATATATATATATATATATATATATATATATATATATATATATATATATATATATATTGTTTTTCTTTTGCGACATATCGAAAAATAATGTGCAATTTGTTCCAAACTGACATGAACGTGTTTTGTTGAAACATGTAATTTTATAATCCAAATATTTCCATCACTTTCTCTTCGTGTAGGTTGTGTTTCTTGCTTTTTGTGTGTTTATATATTAGAGGCTTCTGATGTTTACATCACTGTATATTTTTGCCATTATATCTAGCACTTACCCAAATTTAGTTCTATGATAAGTACTCTTTATGTCTTTATTTTTGTCTGTTTCTTGCATATTTTTGTTATAGCATTGGATGAAACGAATTTAATGTTTTAGCGTTATTTATTAACGTCTGTTTTATGTAGCAATGTTTAATGAGCAAGCACAACTGATGTCCGAATAACCAGGGGTCAACATTTTTTTCCTGTAGATGTTTGGTCAATAACAAGAATTCCACGGATTTAAATGTCTCGCCTGTTTAGTTTTTAATAGAGTAGAAAATACATTAACATAAACTTTCACATATTGACACACCGCCGCCTACGACGAAATTGGAAAAGTAACACCCAAGTCTCGCCTTGTGGCAATACCAGGCCCAATAAAAACCATGACTTTTAGCATTGGTCTTAAAATATATAAACAGTAGAAAGTCCTTAATGTTCACCTGAAAACTTTTATTTTGCATGTTCTGTCATCATGTGGTCTTTACATTTCTATTATTTGAACTTTTTTATCAACAATAACACTCAAGTACAGTCCTGACACAGCTTTTCTAGAAGATTCTGGGTAAGTTAGAAAATAGGGCAAAAAGGTTTTATCAAGTGTGTCAAGAATGTCTATGAATCCACCTTGTGATTTAATTTCAATGCACCATAAAGCCTGTCTTCATTAAAGACCTTGACAAGAAAATAATTTTGTGCCAGTTTGATGAAGTTTCATTTAAACACGGTCTTCAGTGTTAACGATGTTCTTGATCAGGTATGCTAAAAAGAATTATGAATACATATATATGCTTATGCCTTAAGACTATTATAAGTCGAAAGTTTTAATTCTGTGGCCTAAGTATTTGTATTTTGACTAGTTTTAGATTGTCATTCTTATTGTTATTGTAAAAATATCTTTATTTTATTTATACAAGTGGAATGAAGTTAAATATCAGTCCACATTCTTTCATTGTTGAAATAAACATTCTAGACAATGTGAGAAACCAAAGTACCAAGAAAGGACCATCACCATTAGGCAATTGACAAACATTCTCAATAACGTTATTCAAACCTTAGGTGTGAAAGGTGCTGAGAAAGTTATTTAGACCACTCAGTGAATTTGGACGAGTGGAGTGGAGAGGAGTGATGGGTGTTAATGCCCCAGTCAAGATTCTTTCACTAATTTCGAGGCGGTCAGTTCTTGGATGTTGGAGGAAACCAGAGTGTCCAGAGTAAACCATTGACTTAAGTCATGTGAACTGACAAATTTTTTCACGCTAGGATCTGTCGCAAGTGGGATTCGAGTCCAGGCAGTGAGAGGCTCTGTGATCTGTAAGCACACACTTTAGACCACTCGGTCACCAAGGCCCCTCAATAGGGACGGGTCCTCATTTAAAAGAAATAACAACAATGACAATAGCAGCAACTTTGATTTATTATGACCTCAAGGTCAAGACTTTAACAAGTAAGAAATATTAATTATCAACATACAATGATTTGTTTCCATCAAGGAAATTAATTATAGTAAAACATCACTCAAAAACCAAATATACACTCATACAATCTTACTATATACAAGATAATTAGTAAAATTGAAAACAACTATATCATCTAAAGTACTCCATCTACAACTTATCACAAGTCTGTTGAGTAATTGTAGTATCAGAATTATTTTGTACTAAGTTTTTCTCCATAAAATATCTACTTAACATATTACTACTTTGACTACTGAAGTAGAAAAACCTAAATCTTTGACATTATCTGTTAAGTGCTGATAAGTATATCTCACAATTTTGGGCCTGTCATGGAGCAACTGAGTTATCTCCCTTAAAATGTTGAATGGAACAACACGAAGTTCCTGCAATAGTTTCTTATTAAAGCTACTAAGTATTTAGAAACGTCTAAATAATCATCATATATTTTTTAAAACATTTGCAGCAACAGAATTTATATTCAATTTGTTGTTGTTTCAGCAGCAGATGTTGCTATTCAGGAATTTGTCAAAAATTTGTTAATCAAAATTTAACTGGTATTTGTGTTATATATTAAATAAGAATATTAATAATGATTTTACAATATTATTAATGATTTGTAATAACTGTTGATTTTATTACTATCATTATTTTTTATTAACTGGAATTATTTTCTTTTAGTTAGTCAATTTTGTATAAATTTTTGCTCAAAACTGACTTAATTGTACAGCCACAAGACCCCACAACAGGCCACTTGTTAATTTACACGACTAAAAATCTTGCTTTTCGTACTAAATGTATAATTATATATTATATCTTCAAATATAACATATATGTGAAATTTGGTAAGGTGCTGTAACATACATCAAGTACGTGTACACTTAAATTTTATAGTCTAGACTAAAAAAAAATCTGCTTGTATACATGTACTTTTTCATTCAATACAAGTTAGATTTATAATAGCAGAAGACCAAAGTGGTTTAAAAACTTTCACTACATCACACTAAATTTCACCCATAACACTCCTGAAGAGGTCTGATTATTTTTCCCAAAAAAAATAAACAAATGAAATTTATTACATTGAATTGGATTAACTTACAAAATATTCTGGATTTTGAAATAAAATAAATGAATAAAACATGAAAATTATGATTTTATATTTCTTCTTCTATTCAACTTGTATTAAGTATTAAACAGTTTTGTAAACCACAGAAGAAGAGTAAGTTAACGACAAAATTTTTAAACAACTCTTAAATTTTCAAGCTTTTATTAATTCATTGTGTCATATTGTATTTTATCTTTATTATTTTTGAAGCATGAACAACTAAGTAAAAAAAACTTTCAAAACTGGCCAGATAAAGCAGTCATAGACGTGAATTTTATGGAGGAAGTAAGACTGGGTCTCTGGAAGGGCAAGTACCTCCTGTTCGGAAAGCTACCCTTGTCATGTGCAAGATCAAATTTGAGAATGAAAGGAAAATGGACTATGGGAATTAATACCTAGGTTGTTATAAACTTCATGATAGTAATAGGCAAACCCTCTGTGTTAGACCGTTCAGCCATCACTAGACAAAACGAAAAGCAAGGTATTTTAGATCTTAAATTCTGTAAAAATTTAGAACAGGTATCATGACAAGTTAACAGATTCACAAGGGAAGCAAGATTCTTGATAAGGTGATAAAAAATGCAACCTTTCTTGAGATTAAGAAACATTTCTGAGTAGAGGTGGATATGACTGACTTATTCACAAAACAAACTGAAAGCAAAAACTTCTATAGACATTTAGTGAAAGTTTGTAAATAGAGGATAAAAAGGAGTCATTCTCAATAGAGTCTTGAAACATAACCTCTCTACTAGTTATGAAAACATTTTTGAATTAAGTTAGTATGAAGGACGCTTTCCCCATACAAGCTTCAAAATAACAACTTTTCAAGCGATTTGAGAAACATTTCTGAAATGAGTTATAATGGATGAGTAGATCTCCATGCAGGCCGAAAATACATTTTTTTTCCAGAAATTAAGTGAAATAGTGGTATTCGTGAAAGAGCCTTTCTCAATAAGGCTAAAAAACAACATCTCAACCTTTCTGCAGAGGTACAAATGAACAAGTTATTACATATAGGCCAAAAATTTACAATTGTTTTTGGAGATATGATAATCATTCCTGAAAAGAGTAGAAAAAGGGGAGTTAAATATACAGGCTATGAAATACAGTCTTTCTGGAAACTCATCAAACCCTTTGTTGACTAGATCTATAATCAGGGAGATATCTAAATACAGACACAAAACATACAACCATTATGGAGATAAAGATAACAATTCTTATAAGGACCAATTTGTAATACAACCATTATCAGGCCTTCAGAATGAACAAAACTGGCCTTAATTATTAAAAACTTGTAATCTACATTTAAACAAATTACAAGCAAACTTTTAAAATGCATAGTTATACATGTTCATTACTAGTGATATTATAGTTGTAACAAGAAACACTTAATGTAAATACTCTACATCCAATTTAAAAATTAAGGCAAGTTAAAATATATTAAAACATATAAGGATTAAAATGCCATGAAAAATAACTTAAAATGAAAAACACATTTTATTTTCTACATCCAAGAATTCCACGGATTTAAATGTCTCGCCTGTTTAGTTTTTGATAGAGTTAGTACTTTAACATAAACTTTCACATTTTGTCACGCCGCCGCCACCACCACTGCCTACGATACCGGAAAAGTAACACCTAATTCTCGCCTTATGGCAATGCCAGGCTCGACAATAAATTGTTTTTAATAAAATCAAGCTACTTGTTTGATGTTAATGATATTTACTGCCTTCAATAAGTAACAACACTAAAGGAACGAACAGTTGGCTGGAAAAACGAGATGCCACTTAAATTTATTCTTTTTTTTTTTTTTGAAAAATTATGAAATTACAATAATGTGATGATAATTAGACTACCAATATGATTCTACTTTCTTTAAAAATAATAATTAATGTTCCATTACTATATACAATAAAATCCATTCATTTGACTAAAATCAGCTTTATCTCAACTGTTTTTAATTTTGGAATATTTGATCCAGTTTTTCAAAATTTCTTATTTAAACTTTGCAGTGCCATTCTTTACCTGCAAAACAAACTAAATCACTAAAGCATTTTTAAAAATAGTACCAAAAATCTTACATAGAGAAAATCACTCGGACACAAAAAAAATCTAAATTGGGTCACTGATAAACAGAAAAATGTAAATAATATAATAAATTCACACTAGCCACATCCAAAATATTTTTGTTACACATGAAAATAAATAATCTTTGCTAAATTGACAAAAAAATTTAAAAATCAGGAAAACAAGATTCTGTGGCTTTATTCCAGTGATGGCATTAAAAGTTAAAGGGGTCAATGCAAGATGATTCTGTGAGAAATTAAGACTACTGAAAGAGATTCTGATAAAGCATTAATCTGATAAAGTAATAATCTAAATGTATGTAGCAACAGTTGAATTTAATTTCAGTTTGAATATATGTTGTATGTAGCAACAGTTGAATTAAATTTCAATTTGAATACTCTAATTTTTTATAAATCAATTACTAAGATACTGTATGTATTGGTTAATTTCAATTCAAATACTCTATAAGAATCTGATAAACCAATTATCTAGATGTATTCATTGTTGAATTCAATTTCAATTTGAATAATCTGAGAAATTCTAATAAAGCAATTATTTAGATGTTTTATTTAGCAACTGTTGAATTCAATTTCAATTTGAATACTCTACAAAATTCTGATAAAACAATATTTAGATGATGTGTGTAACCACAGTTTAATTTCTGTAATAACAGTCTAAGAACTTCAGCAGCAAATATGAGATTCTTTTTTATTGTTGAAATTCTGCAGCCTAAATTCTCAGTTTAATTTGGCTTTACTTACATTCGGACTATTTAAATGATGGTATACAATTACAAACTGCTAACAATAAAAATTCTTTTCATCCTTAAATTGTTCTATCTCTTTCAATTTCAAATCTCATCAGTTACTGAATTTTGTTTTCAAATGGCATTTTAACAGTTTCAAAAAAATTATTCTCATTTTTTCCCCATTTTTTTCAGAACCGCCTCCCCTTCCCTTTCCATCATCTTTCGATAACAAAATAGGGTTATAAACAGCTGTAAAAAATAATTTAAAACAATTTTTTTGTGAAACAGTTGAATAAAATACAGAAAAGTGAAATATCTTCGTCTAAGAATTTTTTATTATTTTTTGAAATTGATAAAATTTTAAAATAATTCATCGTAATTTGATAACCATTAACTGTGACTAATGAAAATGCATGTGCTTTCTGAGGTAAAGTAACAGAAAATTGTTAAAAGACAAAAATTTAATCCGACTAGTTCTATATAATTGTATAACTAAAACAGTAATAATTCTTAATAATAATAATAATTCTCAATAATAATAATAATAATAATCTCTAATTAAATAATGACTTCCATTCAAACTTAACATATAATATACAATTGTAACTAGAGAGTTAACAGACTCTCATATCTCATATTAAAAGTCTACATAAAAATAACAACAGGACAAACTTATTCAATATAATATTAATTCAACATCACAGACGAGAAATCCATGGGCCTTCAACAGCTCACATGAAGAAATCAAAATCATAAAAATAATCTCAAAAACCTGACTTAGTTTGATCTAAAATTGACTGTCCATTTTCTTATACAAATACTGATACTATAAATGAAGCATGTTGGACTGTTTGAACCCATCTTGGCAGTGTTGGCTTTCAATTGGTCAATATTTGTTAACTTGGGTACCACTTACAGTAAAACTTATCTTGGTCCAAGAAAGATAACTCCAGCAGATTTATCTATTCAAAGAGAGATAACTGAAATGATCAATTTAAAGTTGTTTACTTTGAAAATTTACTAAAGAAACTTTACACATCACATTTTTTTTCCATTGTCCACACTAACAATGAACAAACTTATTCAATGGAAAAAATTCTAATTAAAAAATAGGCTATCAGATATATATATTTGTAGTTACAGTAAAATGAAATTTCCATGGAGGATTAAATTTTGCTATTTTTGCAGATCAGTAAATTCCACGAAATTAAATATCAATGAAAACTTTTTATTACCAACGCTTCAAATGGTATTTATTTTCACCAAACTCTATTCCATTAAATTTTCTCGCAACAGAATTTTTCAAAATTGCAAATTCACGAAATTTTAACCAACAAATATTAATGATTCTACAGTATGCATTATGTTTTAAGCATTGCTTTGTAAAAATTTTAGGACTTCCAGATCATGACCAGATTTGCAAAATGATTTTTCAATTTCTAAGGTTTTAATGATCTAGAATGGTGATAAAACTTTAGCAAAAGGAACTACCTTTGCAAAATTGTTAGCGTCTTTCAAGATTCTAGGCCTTTTGTGAATTGCAAGAAGTGAAAGATGATTTAGTGTTTTACGTAAACTGTTACCTTGAATACAGGTTTGCAACACTAGAAAAAAAACAAAACATGCTAATTCTATAAACAAAGGTCAAGTTTTAAACAGCTTCTCAACATTGATATGTTTTCATGCACTGATGCTATGCATAATGATTAAAGCTTCCAGGCTTTTGATTGTCTGAAAGACAGACATTTTATTTATTTATGGTTAATGTGACCATGAATAAAGGTCAAGGTCAACAAAGTTTGCAATTATGTATGGTTAATGTTACCATGAATGATCGTCAAGGTCAACCAAGTTTGCAATCTTGATATGGCTTTTACACTGGTGTAATGTATGAAGTTTTAAGCTGCAAGGTTGTCTTTCTGTTCACTGAAAGATGTTTGAAGTGAATGAATTAAGTTCAAGGTCAAACAACCTTGCAAACCTGAAAGGGCTTGAACCAAGAAAATTCCTTTCATTGTCACTGGTTTACAACCTATGGAGAAGGACATTTAAACTGAAAAGTTTACAGAGGATAGACAAACAACAAGAAAAAATTTAAGGAAAAGAATTTAATAAAGAAATAAAAATGAAAAATTTCATGTTTTTTTTGGTTTTGCAGAACTAATTTCTTGCCAATTTGTTATAGCAAAATTCATGGTTTCAAAGACTAAAGTTATGGGTTTAAACAAATTCTGGAATGTAATCACTGTAAAGAACAATCTCTCAATTTCTAATCAATTTGACTTAGAAAAGTGAAGACAAAACTGAATATGTTTTCTACAAGCAACCAACTTAGTCTAAAGAAAAAGCAATTGAAGTTCGACCTCAGTTCATAAACATTTATTTATGTGAGAAATGTATCGCTTTTAAAACAAACGGCCCAAAGATCTTAAAACACACGTAAAGAAAAAACTAGAATTCCTTGGATTTAAATGTCTCGCCTGGTTAGTTTTTGATCGAGTAGAAAATACATTACTTTAACATAAACTTTCACATTTTGACACGCCGCTGCCACCACCACTGCCGTCTACGACATCAAAAATGTAACACCTAAGTCTTGCCTTATGGCAATACCAGGCTTGACAAAAAGTGATTAAGAAGTAAACAATTATTTGAACCACATATAACTGTGCAGATATTACATTACAGTGTGGAATGGAAGTTATTGTATAAGTACTCACATGGACTGACAAAAAATTCTATGACTTATTACAATGAAACATACAAATTTATTTAATTATCAAACAAAACCAAACTACTTCTTCTAAATTCGAGAGGATCATCTAAAAATATTTCTAACCTAAAAAAAAAGTGATTCAAGTTAATGTCAATTTGGACAATATAATTGTGTAATTGCTAAATTTTTTGTGAAAAAAAAACTAGTACATGCAAAAATATTGTGAATACTAAACAAGCAGTATCATCAAATTTTGTGACAATCAAGCTTAGCCATTATCAAATTTCTTCAAAAAGTGGTAGACATTTTACCCTTTTTTCCAAAAAAAAAAAAAAAAAAGTAAACGTGTTTATTTCCAAGCAATGGGGGAAACTAGGGGAAAAAAATCCTTCGATTTTGATTTTAATATTTTTAAAAAAAATTGTAGGGTTTGTTTTAAATTTTAGTACAAAACTGACAATTCTTACGCATTTTTTTAAACTCAAAATCAAGTTCTGTGTCATTAAGCTTAGAAATATATTTAGATGATAAACCTTTCCATTTAGAAACAATTGCACATGAATTCTATAAATCAATGTTTTGGAATAAAAATGCCTCGCAACTTAATCATGAATCTTTGTAGTATAAAAGGCATCATTATAATAATTAATTATAATAATAATAATGATAATAATAATAATAATAATCAACAGTGAAATCTAATACATGGTAAATGGGAATCATATGATACCATTTTATGTCGAGACCACTTCCTCTGCTAAATTGTCGGTTTCTATGCTGAATAAATGTTTCCATGCAAATGACACTTTACCAAGTGCATCATAACATCTCACAATCCAGAAAAGAATGCATTTACTTGAAATGTTACTGATTCTAATGCATTATTAAGTCCTGCAAAAGGACGAATCCCGAGAAAAAGTGGCACCAAATTTTCCTTATTTCAAGCGAATTACAAAACAGTGAAAGATCATGGAAGAATTTTTAATTAACTATTTCTTGTGCAAACGCTATGTTCTCGCATTGTTTGTATTAAAACCACTATCTAAAGAAGTTGTTGAGCCTTTACGTGAATGTCCTAGAGTTGATGAAGATGAATGATGTCCAACCAATGAGGAACTGGTAAACAATTTATACCAGCCAATCACAATGTTTGTTAGATCTAAATGATCCAATAAAATCTGAGCCACACCCATGAATACTTTACGATCCATTCGGCCATAATCTCCCCAAACTGTCACCTGTAAAAGAAGAGGAAAGTAACTTTAAAGCCAATATTACACAAAAAAAAAAAAAAAATAAAAAATAAAAAAAAAAAATAAATAAAAAAAACAAGAATTGAAAATTTGCACTTTAACTTGTTGGAACTGAAATCAAAGACATTTATTAAACTTCCATGGAATTAAACATTAGAAAAACATAACAAATGGTTTGGGTCAAAAAATGACATTTTCCTATTCAGGGTATCGAATCAATGATTCTAGAGTAATCAATAATTAGCTGTGAAAGAAAAAAGAAATTACATCAGAGATTGCCAGTGTATGAGGGCTGTTCAATATGTAATGTGTATTGTACCACTGTGACAGCCCAATAACGCTTTGCACCATTTTGTTGATGATGATACGCTTGCAGAGCGTATTTTAAATTTTAAAATATTTTGAGCGTATTTTAAACCAGTGTATCATCTGATATCTTACAATGTTTGTGCAGAAATATTATTTCCATTTAATATGGAACCACATGAGAGAGCATTTTTCTGTAGAAACAGTTTCATTCTAGATTTTTTTTTTTTTTTTTATATAAAAATTATGTTGTATACTGTAAATGTACTTAATTTCACATAGTCAAATTTTTTCGTAGTTTTAAATTTCCAACCTTTTTGCGGGGTGTAATATTTGTGGATTTATGAAACTGATTATAAGATCAAAGATAACAAAATGGAATATAACACATTAACGATATATAAACAAAAATGAAACTGACTATAGATTCTAGGCATATCTGTGATTGAATATAGTGTTTTACCAAAGAGTAAAATAAGTACACAGTGAAAAAAAAGTACAGTATCAATATTATTTAGGTATTAGTCATTGGTAAGCTGAAAAACACCCTTCAAATCAGCCAGGTATCATAAGTATTTTAACAAGGTGTTTATAAACTTTATATCCAGGAAGTAAAAAAAACAACCTCAAATATTTCATATCAAGAAAAAAGATATAACAAAACCATATAAGATGTAAATTCTCAACTGTGACTGGACAAATGTGTCTTTCTTTTTTTATTCTGCTTTCAGCTTCGTGTTTATATACCAGGAGTAAAATACTTAAAATTCAATTAAAAAAATAGGCAAGGATTTCCTTACTGCAGCATTTTTGTATACCAAAAGTATAACACATAAAAAAGATTTTTGAAAATGGGCAAGGGCAGTCACTGCCAGCATTTTTGTGGTCCCTAATTTCTTTACGGGCCAATCGCTAAGGGGACCAAAATTCTATTGAGATTATAAAGATTGGCAAAGACAGTCACTGTCAGTATTTTTTGGGCATTAATTCAGATCGAAAGGACCCTGTTCTAGACTAATGCATTTTTGTGGTCCTTAATTTTAACCTAAAGGGTCCTTTTTAAACTGAAGCATCTTTGCTCCTTAATGTCAAGGGGTCCTTTTTTAGACTGGAGCATTTTTGTGGTCCTTAATTTTTACTGAAGGGGCCTCTTTCTAGACTGAAGCATGTTTGTGGACCTTAATTTTAACAGAAGGGGCCTCTTTCTAGACTGAAGCATTTTTGTAGTCCTTAATTTTAACAGAAGGGGCCTCTATCTAGAATGAAGCATTTTTGTGACCCTTAATTCCAACCTATGGGGTCCTATTTCCAGATTGGACACTGATAAATAATAGAAAGTACCTGTAATATTTTTCCACCATAATGTTCTGTAAATACTAATTGTTGTTGATAGAGAGGATCTAGTGTTCTTCTGGCTACTGTTGTCTTTTGTTTTTCTACACAATTTTTACCATCAATTAAATAAACTTTTACGTATGGTTCTGAAAAGAAAAATTACAATTCAAATTAATCTCTATATTCATATTATGCAAATTAAAATTTTAAATTTGATTTGCCATATCCATAAAAAATATATGTATTTTTTGAAAAATTAAGATAGGAAGTTCTGCTTATCAGAAAGAAAAAAATTCCATCCTCATAATATTTTTTTTACTGATCCAAGTTTTATCTGAAAATTCAAACACTTCTAAAAACTTAAATGTCATGATCAGGCCTTCACAAACAACGATTTTTGGCTAAAAACACCAATTCAAACTTCAAAAAAGCTGAATGAAAAATTTCCGAATTGGCTTTTTCCATAATGAGTATGACAAAATCTGATTAAAAAATCTTTAATGTCGGCTTGTAAACAATTAAAAGAACTCAGGAGAGTGTCATGATTCATTTAAGTTCTCTGTTCACAGGTAATTACCTTATACATTACAAGTTAAATAATAACTATTGGCTTCACCTGTTCACATCATTTCTACTAGAATATACAAACTCACAGTCATACACATGCCTGATCGATCCAGTTTATAGATAGTTAATAGTCTCCCCTGATCTCTATATACAAGAGCTGTCTAGATTGATCACGAAGGTTCAATGTACCCTTTTCAGGCCGCGATTAACATTAACGGTATTTGTAGAGTCCTGGTCATGATTTAAACCCTCATGTTTCAAGCTGTCAATTTTAGGAGATAGTTATCTCACAGCCTACAACTAAGATGATCTGCTAATTAAATATTATAGTCATGCCCCATTACCTGGTAAAATTTTGGCACCAGGTTTAGCCATTAGGCCTCTTGCACGAATGACCTCTACTTCTAAATGACCTTTACGATCGTACAATCCCAGCTGAATCTCTCCAAGACATGGTGATCCCAGTACCTGTCTCCCAACTAGTTGTGCGGGTCCTAGTCCTTCAATGAATTCTCCAAACTGTCCCTCTGGTCCTAATCTCATTCCGGTTGGAAGCCATACACTACATACAAATAAAATAAACTGTAAATGTACTTAGTTTCATGGGGTCAAATTTGGCGGTTTTTTAAATTTCCGACATTTTCGCGGGGTGTTATATTCGTGGATTTATGAAACTGATTATAAAATAAAAGATCATGAAACAGACTGTAACACTTCGACAATATAGACAATAAGGAAATAGACTATAGATTCTAATATATCTGCGATTGTATTATGTATATAGTGTTTTACTTACTAGCTTACAGTTGATTGAGCTATACGAATTGTTTAAATTGATTATTAACAGGTAAGTGATTTTAAAAAAGCTCATGCCAGATTTATTCAGTAAACGGTCAGGTATCCAGTTGTGAAAATGTTGAAAAAATTTGACTTCATCCTAAAATTTCCACAACCCCAGATATGCTAATCAAAATCTTCTTGATTCAGAATAATTCTGCATTCAATAAGTTTGTTAATAGTGTACCAGTGACTGGATTTACTTGTAAATACTAGTAATTGGATTGAATATAAACAATTTAATGTACATGGTCTATATTAATAGAGACAATATCGATGTTGACTATGTACTTTAATTCATTATTGTTCGTGTGGTACAAGTTTTCATGCGAAATTCTTCAACTGCAAAATAAGCAAAAATAAGTACACCGCGAAAAATCTACACTTACAGTATTTATAATGCGAAATGTCAGGTTGAAAAAAAAAGTCATTTGCAAGCTCATCTACTCCATTAAAAAGAATTAACCAGAAAAAAATCTTAACTCTTCTGCAATTAACAATAAATAATAAAAATAATATTTTTCTCAAGTCCAACTTGAAGTTAAAGTAGGTATGACATTAAAAAGGTCACTCAATATAAAACTTAAGGCCAGACAGTACAATTAAACTTTCCTATCTCATTTATGCTAAATTACAAAAGAGTTCCCTGGTCATCAACCAGTTGCAAATTGATCTCATAAATAAATTGTTTTGAGTATATACAATATAGAGGTCTCCTACAGGTGTTCCCTTGTTTCTTGGCATTTTTCCTATAGGCAGATCCCTTGGTTTTTGAGACCCATTCTTTTAACGCATAAAGATGTATATACTTACACTCTTCCAGAATGTCTACTACTTTCAGGGCTCAATTTCACAACCTTTCCTTAACTAAGATTTTCCTTAACTTAAACTTAGTAAATTTCAGCAACCAAAAATTTAAAAACTATGAACATTTTTCACAACACTTAATGTGGATATTATAAGCCTGAAATGGTCTTCAAAATGACACCTTAATTATCTACATGTATATACCTGAAGAATTAATAAAATTATTACGATTTCATTTTACCAAATTTAATTTCAGGAAAATCTTACTTAAGAAATGATTGTTAAACTTGGGCCAGTTATTAACTACTTACTCATCTAAGTCATCTTAAGAATTTTTGAGACTTCATAGGGCCAGGCTTGTTCGAGGATCAAACCCATGACTTAATAGCCTTAAGTAGAAGTACCTACACACTACTAGAGTCACTACTTACACTGTTTACAATACAATTAGTTAACTCCTTACTTGTTTCATTATTTTTAAGACTTTGTGAGTGCATGAGAGTAAGGTTCAGACAGTGATCAAACCCATGACTTGATAACATAATAAGAGAACTTACACACTACCAGAGTCACTACTTATACTGCCTATACTACCATCAGTTGACTCTTTACTCGCCTGTTTTAAAATTTTTAGACTTTGTGAATGCATGGGGTGAGGTTCGGACAGGGATCAAACCCATGACTTTATAACATAAAAGTGGAAGTACTTACACACTACCAGAGTCACTACCTATACCACTTACAATACAATTAGACATCTTGAGACTTTTAGTGAATAGGGTCAGGTACTGACGGGGATCAAACCCATGACTTAATAACATAAAAGTAGAAGTACTTACACACTACCAAGGTCACTACTTATACCACTTACAATACAATTAGACATCTTGAGACTTTTAGTGAATAGGGTCAGGTACTGACGGGGATCAAACCAATGACTTAATAACATAAAAGTAGAACTACTTACACACTACCAAGGTCACTACTTATACTGCCTATACTACCATCAGTTGACTCTTTACTTGTCTGTTTTAAAATTTTTAGACTTTGTGAGTGCATGGGGTGAGGTTCAGACAGGGATCAAACCCATGACTTAATAACATAAAAGTAGAAGTACTTACACACTACCAAGGTCACTACTTATACCACTTACAATACAAATAGACATCTTGAGACTTTTAGTGAATAGGGTCAGGTACAGACGGGGATCAAACCCATGACTTAATAACATAAAAGTAAAAGTACTTACACACTACCAGAGTCACTACTTATACCACTTACAATACAAATAGACATCTTGAGACTTTTAGTGAATAGGGTCAGGTACAGACGGGGATCAAACCCATGACTTAATAACATAATAGAAGAACTACTTACACACTACCAGAGTCACTACTTATACTGCCTATACTACCATCAGTTGACTCTTTACTTGTCTGTTTCATCATCCTAAGAGTTTGTGCATGCATAGGGTCAGTTCCAGGCACTACCTCCACACTTCGCTGTATAGAATTCTTTTTATCTACAAAAATTTATTTTAATTCAAAAAATTGATTACATATTTAATTTTTCAAAATTTGTTATTAATTGTTTCTATAGTTCCCAAATCAGACTGCCTAGGTTTGAATCATATTTGAGCAAATTGTAGTGTGAGAATGTTTGTCAGTTTGGCTTTAGGTTGTGGTTTTCTCTGGGTACTCCTGTTTTCGGCATAATCCAAGAACTGACAACCTGGATGTGGATTGAGTATAAAATACTATTACTATACACACTTTCCAAGGAACATCAAAATCAAAAGTTCCAATCATTTCTAGATTTCCAGTTTTCAAAATTAACTGTAGCCAGAAATTCTCAGGCTTAGTAAAACTAGAAATACAGAACCATGATTATAGTGATTTATGAGACAAAAACATCTTAAACAATAGCTAATAATTATATTTGACATATTTCTAATGTTTTCATTGGTTGAAAAGCAAAAATTTGTTCAGGTCATTTCTCAAACACTCAAACGTAAAATTAGCCATGCCCACTCTCATGTTGACGTGCTTGTGACATAGACTTGAACAAACTACTGTGCGTCATTTTACCTTGTTTTTGGAGTTAATTATTAAAATCAAAAATGCATAAAGTTTTCCAAACCTCTTACTTCATGCTTATGCTCAAGAATATATAACCTTTATGGACACTGTGTACACTTTTGTGAAGTTCGCTTTGCGAATTACAAAGTGTGCACAGTGTCCATTCAGATTATTTCTCAATGACCCGAATGAAAATCAGATTCAATGCTTAATTGAAAAAAGAACAGCATGCTAAATGCTAATCAACACATTTAGTTGATAACAGTTGCATCAAAAATTTTAACACTGAATACTAAAGTTGCCAATGGTGCCAACTTCTCAATTATGCTAAGGGGGATGACATAAGCTTTTGTGTAAATTTCTGTCTTTTCATACCAAGAAATCAATCCCTGTGGAAAGGCAGCACCTCTCACCACCTGGGTTCAAATCCCACTCGAGACAGATCCTAGTGTAAGAAAGTTTGTCAGTTCGCTTGCCGAAGGTCGGTGGTTTTCTCTGGGCACTCTGGTTTCATCCACCATCCCAGAACTGACCACCTTGAAATAAGTGAAGAATCTTGACTGGGGCATAAAACACCATTGCATTTTTAATACAAATGATGCCTGCTTGATAAGTTATAAGTTATTTCTCCTACCTGCTAAATGAGTTGCACTGCTACTTCTACGTGAAAGTCCTACTAGTGAAGCTACTTTATGACCGAGGCTTGGTCTTCGTTTTCGTCCCTCCGTAACACTGGAGGATACAGCGGAGTCAGAGACACTTCCATCGTTTTTCTCATAGTTACCACTAGAACCATTGGCCCCGCTTCTGGAAGCTGAAGATGAGGCAGGCTTCTTTTGTATTGTTGTCCTACTTTCCATGTTTTTTGAAAACTCACTGAAAAGAAAAAAACCATATACATGTAAGCAAATACAAAACTCACTGGAAAAAAAAATATAAATACATGTAAGCAAAAAGAAGTTGTGTTCTTGCTCATTTAAAGAAAAAGTTCATTCTGTCACACACAAAACTTCTAATATAGCTGGCAACATTCAAGGAAACATATCAAAACATTACTTTTATTTAAAAAATTATTTCATCTATAACATTTAGGAGAATCTGACTTTCATTCAATAACTTCTATTTGAATAACTTTTATCCAAAAAAACATTTACGAAAATCTGAGACATGGGGATAACATCCAAACATTTTTAGACTGAAAACAGGTTTTATATCATGATACAAGATTACAGGAATAAACACCATGAATGTTTTATAAATCTATGCCAAGACCAGAAATGATGCAGCATATTTCTCCTGTGCTGTAATTCTCTTCACTGAAAAATGGAGTAAAGTCAAAGCTAAAATGACGAAAAAAAAAAAAAAAAAAAAATTTACAAGGTATTTCTGTCTGTTGATTTTAAACTAGGTTTACAGATAAATACTCACCTAAATTTTCTACGAGGTCTTTCTGATTGTGTTGATCTTACACTAAGTGTACTAACTTTGGATATTTCCGACATATCACTGGTTTCTGAGGCATCGCTACCAATATCATCAACATCTGGACTAAATTCTGTTAACACAAAAAAAATAAAAGAAAAAGTCAATGAAGAAGATATTATGTAAAAAATAGCATGTTTATAATTTTATTTAAAATCAGAGATATGAAAGACATTAGTTTTTGGCCTCTCAAACCTAGAACTGCCCATTGAGAACAAAATACACCCTGCTTCAATGTTTAACTTTTATCTTGTGACTTGACCTTTGACTTTCACATCTAAATGTTGTATGTGGCACATAGTCCCAAGCTGGTAAATATTTGTGCTAAGTTTAATCAAGACAAGACTTTTGACCTTCACCTCTAAATATGGTATGTGAGACATAGTCCCAAGTTGGCAAACATTGCAAGACTTTTGACCTTCACCTCTAAATAAGGTATGTGACACATAGTCCCAAGTCGGCATACATGTGTGAAAAATTGAACAAGACAAGACTTTTGACCTTCACCTCTAAATATGGTATGTGACACAAAGTCCCAAGTTGGCAAACATTTGTGCCAAGTTTCATCAAGACAAGACTTTTTACCTTCACCTCTAAATATGGTATGCGACACATAGTCCCAAGTTGGCAAACATTTGTGCCAAGTTTCATCAAGACAAGACTTTTTACCTTCACCTCTAAATATGGTATGCGACACATAGTCCCAAGTTGGCAAACATTTGTGCCAAGTTTCATCAAGATGAAGACTTTTTACCTTCACTTCTAAATATGGTATGCCACACATAGTCCCAAGTTGGCAAACATTTGTGCAAAGTTTGATCAAGGCAAGACTTTTGGCCTAAATAAGAGCTGTCAAAAGTGTATTATGAGATAGACTTTACATAAGTTCCCCATTTCCCAAATAGATTATTAATCTTTCTCTTATTACAAAAAGCTGGAAAAATGCTGATGTGATACAAACATTTCAACAATAACAATAACAACATCTGTCAATCCAAACTGATTTAACATTTTTTTTCAATAATTTTTTTTTAATCTTCTATATCTTTTTACAGTGGACCTTAATGCTGTTGTAATACAGAGATATAGGTTCTTCAACATTTTCTTGTTAAATAAAAACAAGAATTCCAAGGATTTAAATGTCTCAGCCTGGTTAGTTTTTGATCAAGTAGAAAATACATTACTTTAAAATATTTCACATTTTGACACACCGCTGTCGCCGCCGCCGCCATCACTGGAAAATTAACACCTAAGTCTCACCTTATGGAGATGCCAGGCTCAAAAAATATGATTGCAGATGAAAAGATAACAACATATTTTTTAATACCTTTTCGTCTTGAAGGATGATGAGGTGTTCTATCATAATCCCTACTTCTGTGATAACCCCCACTTTCACCACTGCGATCTCTGGATCCACCTCCATCCCGGGATCGATCCCGACTTCCACCACTTCTGTGTGAATCTCTGCTTCTGTAGGTCTCACTGTCTGATGTTGGTGTACCTGGAGGTCGAATTTTCATTTTTAATTTATATGCCCTTTCTTCTAACTCTTGAGTAACTGAAAGAAAACCCAATAAATACAAAAATAAACTGCAATGGTACGAGAATTTAGAGTTCTGACAAGGTCTGTCAAATGTAATGGTGCTAAAAATTAAGTGTTCCTGCCGAGGTTCGTCAAAAGAAATGTCACAAGAATAAGAAGTTCTGCCGAGGTTTGTCAAATGTAATAGTACAGTTAGGAGTTTGCCTCATGTATGGGTGTGAGAATTTGGAGTCCTGCTAAGATTTGTCATATACATTCAGGGGTTGAAAATTCTTCAAGCCTGATGCCTGGGACTAAAAATATGTTTGCAAAAATTTCACTGAAAAGCCCGTCGGGCTTAAATACTCAGAGGACTAATGAAAATTATTAATTTATTTTTGACTGTCAGTCTGGTCTATAGTCATGTTGGCTGTTGTTGTTTACATTCATTTGATCATTACTGCGCTTGTAAGAAATGCATAGTCATAGGCGAACAGCTTAAGCATTCTGTTGATAACGGAAAATCTTTATCATTAATGCGCTTGTAATCGAATCTGTCATGTCGCTATTCAAGTTTAATTTCACTGTCGAACAAGCAGACTGCATCGGGTTCCAGTGGCGGGTTCCCTGACATTACATTGGTATAATTCTTCTATCCTGTGTACAGACAAATTTACCACATTGTTGTAAGGTACATCATGTTCATAAGGTGTTCATAAGATTTATAACAAGGTCAAGGTCAATTAACTATTTCGTGATGAAATACAGTGGAATTCATACCTCTATCTATGATGACTGATCTATGCTGGCAGGGGCGTATATATTGATTGGAAAAACCTGAAAATATAGACTTTTCTTAAAGGCAAATCAGGCATCTAGTGGTATGGATGGTAGCTAGTGTTTTTATTTCTTTTTAATTTATCATTAATTTTTTTTACTTTTGCAGGGGTACTTGTGAGCATAACACCTACGATTTCAAAAGGCAAACCTGACAATGTTGACCTATTTATATATATACTAGTATATATCTTGTGACCTATATACCTACCTCTATCTCTACTGGCTAATTGAGCATCTAATGGTATGGGTGGTAGCTGGCGTTTCTTTGGTGAAGGGGTACTGGTGGGAGATATACCTAAAACTCTGACTGGCGAACCTGAAAATGGCGACCTACAAAACAAAACAGAGTGGGATAATGGTACAATTATCACATACATCATTTGTAAATCTTCTGTTTTTATGTAACTTTATAAAATTTATAAAATTATGTATAAAAAACAAATTCCATCATGATCTTGATATTTGCAAGATTCTGTAACTGCAAGCCTTAGTTCTGATAACTAAATAAACTACATGTAGATTTTGCACTTATTAACAATATTAATGTTTCAAAAAAAACCAGAAATAGTCAAGTTTTTGGGTTACATAACAAATTTTGTGGTTCTTGTCTTTAAACATAGATAAACATGTTCTATTTGCAATACTCAGTATACAGTAGAACTTCGATGGACTTGAATATTTAGTCAAAGTCCCTTAGACTTCGAGCCATCGAAGTTCTACTGTTCTACCATCGGAGGTTCGAGCGATCGAACATCGAGATATGATTGGAGGTTCATGTTATCATGTTTACCGACCGTTAAAGAATCTTTAAATTTGTTTTACATGTAAATAAACTAAAAGGTCAAATTATGAAAAGTCTGAATTAAAAATCCATTATTTATCACAAAAATTTTTAAAAAAAATAAATAAATAAAAAAGAATAACATGTCCCAATTAAAATACAAAATTCATTTCAAATTACATGTTGACCTGCAATCTGCCGTATGATGATATATGTCTACGGGGTTAGAATATGGTACTTTATTTTAATTTCAACAGGTGATACAAAATAAAGTTACTTTATTCTTTGTTGCACATGAAATACTTTAAAGAAAAACAATACAAAACAAAATCATTACCGGTCGTTTTAATCACGGGAAATAACGATAATACACATTACTATACATATTCCAAGGGCATGTAAATTACAGAATCCTGATGTGCAATTATAAGGCAGGAGCGACTGAGGTGTTTTAAAAATAGCGATCAAACACTGCCGGCGTGTCGTAATTGGATTAAGAGATTAAAGAACTGAGCATATCGACATTCTCTTAGTAGGTTAATTAATAATTAATTAATAAATTAATTTTAGGTAACTGTCTAGATCAATCATTTCGTTCCACTCTATTACTTTTGATGAAATCTGTAATATGGCTTCAGCTTGTGTTTTGTTTACGATGACCAGGACCACATGTCCTTCTGGCAAAAACTGTATTCGAGCGAAAGAAGTTGAATTTTGACTAACTTTATACCATTAAAAAATATTTATTGTTTGAGAGAGAGGGGGTATTCGAGTTAACGAAGTTCGAGCCATTGTAGTTTATTTACATAAGATATAATAGGAAATTGGTCGGGACCAACAGATGACTTCGAGTTATCCAGGGTATTTGAGGAAACTACTGTTCGAGCGATCGAAGTTTTACTGTATATTCATACCTCAAATCAGGTGGAGATAATGAGCGAGATACGTTTTCAGGCACTCGGTGGTATGAAGCAGGTGACCTTGACCTTCTACTTGGATGACCAGCAGGTACAGGTGACCTTGACCTTTGCCTTGATTCTTCACCAGGAAGGTTCAACATGGCACCTCCAACTTTTCCATGTCTACGTTTACCATCAACTTCATCACCAGCTAAAAATATAAAATCAAAATACATGTTCACTAAGCGTTAGTTAAAATAATGTGTTGTATTGCAGCAACTTTGAAAGCTTAGGAAATAACCTCCTTACTGTAATGTATTCTACAATGTTAAAAGCCCCAGACCACTATGGTAGCTTAGATAGTACAAAGTCCTGATTTCACCGACTACCTTTCAGATTGGGATAATTTGGACCCTTTTTATGTCACATATTACGCTCAGAATTTTTAAACTCATTGCAAAGATTTTATATTGTGACAATATCTAACATATTTTGTCTGTCAGAACAGTTTTGGACAACTGGATTTAATTTAAACTACTTGATTGTGTGTCACTGTTGCCTTTTGGGGAATTTTAGTTGTCAAATTGTGAAATTTTAGTCTTATTTCTCAAGGGGAAACTACCTTTATTTGGTAGTAATTTTAGGCAAACAAAACCAGTGCATGGTAAACAAAAATACTCTCCCTGCACATTCCCCTAAGTGCACTACAAAGGTAAAAATTTCTTTCACATCACCTGTAACTAATAATTTCTAAATATTCTTCACTGGGATGTAAAACTTCATTCATTCATTCAATCAATCAATCAATCAATCAATCAAAAGCCCCAGAATGATTTCCAAAATTTCTCATCTAAACCCAAGTTATAACAGGTTTGCCAGTCTAGAGAACTGTGACCTTAAATTTTAACCAGTAATATTCTTTAAATTCTTCAGAACCTGAAGGGGCCTTGGTGGCCAAGTGGTCTCAAGGAAGCGAGGTTCAAAATCCTGGTTGGAAAAAGCCTAGTGCAAGACAGTTTGTCATTTAGCTTGTTAACGGTTTTCTCTTAGCAACCCAGCTATCTTCATCATCCCAGAACGCAGCCTCAATATCATGTAGTGACTTGAACATTAAACATTATTACTCCGACCAATTCCAGAACATTAATTTTCTACGATTTAGGTCAGTTAGAATTTTGGTCAAAGTCCTGATTTCACCGACTACAACACCGAGCAAGGACCCACCTTGTATTACTCCTATACTGTCATCAAAATCAAACTCACTAATATCACTGTCACTGGTACCACGAGAGTTACGCATTAACTGCTGTTGTTGGACATGGTTCCTTCGGAAGTCATATGGATCTTGACTTATTTTCTGAAACAAAAAATTTCAAATTTATTACCACCGAGACATGCAAATAGTTTTTTTTTTTTAAAAAAAAAAAAAAAAAAAAGAAATTTTAACTTTTTATTTCACTGCAAATATGAATTACTTATTTTCTAAAAATGATTATGTAACTATTTTCTCAACATCTGAAATTTTCCACAAACTAAAGAAGACCAGTATAACTTGCCTGCAAAATTTGTCCATCATTTTAAGAAATACTTTATAATTTAAATAATAATCAGTTCAAAACAACTTTTTTTGCAAATATTTATCTCAGCCATTACTGAGTGTAGACACCACATCCAAAAATTATTTTGCCAAGTTGTTTCTTCAAGCAAAACACTTAATTTGACTTGCTGACAACTACATGTAAATCCTGGTGTAAAAGTAATGAACCAATTGGAAAGCAACCTCTGTAACCATAGTATCAGTTACATCTCTTTCTAACAGTTTCCTAAGGTTGAAAGCACATTCATACTCTCAATTATAGTCACAATCATGGAGGCTCGTGTTTAGACAGGCAGTAATACTCACGATGTACAAAGGGAGATAATCTTGTGACATTCTGACATCACAAATTAAAAATACCTTACCGTTCTAGGTGATGATTCTGGAAGTGGAATACTAGCATCGTCATGGTGACCAAGCTGATAAAAATAGGGTTTATCACTTAAATCTGCAGTACCTAAATCTATTAAAACCTGAAATATATATATATATATATGTATATGAAGGTGCAAACTAATATGTATATTTAAACTATTGATAAGAGATTACATTCAAAATTGCTAAAATAAAGTCGGTCCTTGGCTTTCCATGCATTAATTTGGTTACAAAGGGTATCCTGAATTTGTTACGTTTGTGAAGGACAAACAAAAGATGGAGCTGAAAGGACGAAAATATTCATCAAACAAATGGTACTTATTTTTAATGACAGGGGAATACAAATATTTATGGATTGGCATTAATACAGACATATTCATATAACACATGGTACTTATTTTTATTGACACAGGAATACAAATATTCATGGACTGGCATTAATTTTTAACCAACATGTCGGTAGGCAAATATAGTTATTACAGTAACTGTAAATGTACTAATTATAGTGTGTATGTATTTAAGTGCAACTTACATTCTCAACTAATTCATGTGGATTTGAATTAGTGCAGAACAATTTTGAGAAACAGACTATAAGTCAAGCAGTGGCACTAGCATAAAAACCGCTAAAATAATATACTGCTAAAATAAGTATGTCTACGGTATTATCTTATGTATAATATTACTCTGACCTCCTAGGTACCGACTTTATCCTATTGCTGTAGCAAGCTATGTTATCTTTTGTGGGGTATGATGTCTTTTTCTGTACAAAATTATAGTAGAATTTGGGTTGAGGTTTTCATCTCTGGCAAAACAAAATGTGATTGATTAAAATACTCTATTAAACCCAATATACATGTAATTACTAAGTATTTCCATTGTTTTATTATCACTCTCCCTGGTTAAAAATTAGTGAAAATGAAAGTAGGAAGACCCAACATTTTGTTAGACCAAACAGATGTGCAGGGTTTATCAAAATTTATATGTCAGTTTATAGATCATATATATATATATATTAGATTATATACTTGTTAATTTGTACAAACCTCTCCTAGAAATTCACTGGCACCAATTCTATCGTAATCCCATACAGTTATTTCTAGCGTTTTATTACGTAACCCCGACTCTTTGTACATAAAGGTTTGATTCCAGCGAGGCTCGTTACTATTAGTTATAGTGGTGGTTCTTCTCTTGCTCTTATCACTGTAACAAAACATAAAATTTCACATAAATATCTCCTTATAATGTCCCTTGATAACTTTGCCACCAAACTTATTGCCAAAAGTAAAACTGTGCTATAATTTCCCCATTAACTTTGCCACCTAACCTATTGCCACAGTAGAACCTTGTTTTATTGCCTCTAAATAACTTTAACAACTCCATTATTGCCACAGTTATAATGCCCTCATTAACTTTGCCACTTCACTTTTCGTCAAAGTAAAACCCAGTGTTAATGTCCCTTAATCAATTTGCCACTTTACTTTATGGCCACAGTAAAACCTAATGTTACAATGATCCTCAATATCTTTACCACATGGCTTATCACCAAACTACATTGTATATTTTTAAGTCCCAATACCTGTTTCTACTATGTTTTTTATTCATTAATTTATCACCAAATATCTTTATATTACCAAAATTTTATTTTTACATATATATATATATATATATATATATATATATATATATATATATATATAACTAATAAGAATCTAGAACATAGGAATTAAAAACTAGTCTGTAATCAAACCTCTTTTTGACAAAATAATTCAGATAAAATTATGTAGCATTAAAATGTTATAATTTTACAAAGACACAACAGTTTTCACTAAAAAAACTTATAGGACATGTTTCTTGAGGAGTGTAGAATAGTACTTGTTTTTAAAACTGAATCAAGATTCTTTTACAAATGTACTTGTACCCTTGTAAATAATATGAATTCTATAACAAATTTAAATTTTAATCTCCAAAGTTACAGGATGATCAGATGCATCAGATAAAATACACGTATATAGACCATGAAAATCTGATTTGCATTGATCAAATTTGTGGCAGGGGCATGACAAATTGTTTGCATGCAAATAGATATAAAACAGATACAGAAAAAATTTGATCTATGATCAACATTGAGAGGGTATAAAAAGACTTTCTGTCATGGAACTGTGTATGGAATAAGTTTCTGAACATACCTTCTATCTGGAAGTAAATACAATTTACAATATGGATTACGAAATTTTCCCGATTCTGTAAGTGGTAAATCCGTAGCACTAATTATTGTAACCAGCAGTTCATAATCTCTTCTATTATAAAATAATTTGACCTGCAAGACAAAAAAAAAAAAAAAACTTTGATTAGAACTGTATCTTGAGAACAAAATATCTCCAATCTACCCATATCCCAAATCTTAATTTGACCTTGTGACCTTGACCTTTGACAAGTACATCATAATGTGACACATTGTCATATATTGCCAAGTTTGATCAAAATACATCCATAGATGTAAAACTTATGGTGTGGACAAGATTTTATAAGGACAGACATACAGATGGACAAAAGACATGTTTACATCTATACACCCATCAAACTATGTTTGTGGGGGTTTGTGGATGGTTGTGGTGGTGATGGTGTTTTTTTTTTTCTTTTTTCTTTTTTTTTTCTTTTTTTTTTGGGGGGGGGGGGGGGCAATAAAGTAATTTTTATTTAACAAAGACAGCTTAAAGCTAATATGACCATTATATTATTTTATACTACATGTTTTTATCTAATTATACTTCACAGAACACACATTGTTCTGGCTGTAATGCAGTGTCTGAGATTGATTCTACTACATAATTCAATGAGGAAAAATAGGGAACAGGAAGTAACATCATCATTGATAGTTGGAACGGTCTATTTTTTAAAAGAGGTAAATATAGTTGGTTTTCTTTTATAAAATGTTAAATTTAACTTAAATTTTGTGTCATTTAAAAAAAAAATTAAAACATAAGGAATAATATTCATTTTGACTGTACTGAATGCAGTTATGCAGTAGAATGGACCAAAGGGCTTTAATGTAAATTGAGTCAGTTCATTTTACTGCATAACTGCATGCAATACAATCAAAACGAATGTCATTCCTTAAATAATGAAATTTTCAATTAGCTTGATCTGTATTGCACTGACTAGTTCAAATACATGTACATCTATGAAGTATAATTCTCAAAAAAGACAAGAGGTTTTCTCAGTGAGTCTGCTAAATTTAACTTCATTGCAGGAACATGAAAATTTTCTCAATAAATGTGACAATCTTTCTTGACATTCTATCAACAGGCCAACTACACCTGGACGTCTGTTTTTGGAGGACACGGAAGAAAAAGGGGGATAGGTTATGTGGCCAAGTCACATAAATTGCTTTTTGATGCTGAAATGAGGGAAAATTTACTTTAACTAGATGAGTACATGTAGGTAATTAGGCTCACATTACAGAAGTACAACGGGAATATCGGCTAACAAAACAATTTTTACACTATCAACATGGATGACAATAAAATTAAAAATATTAAAATTTAAAACTTACATGTTGACAAATAAAATACATTACCTCTAATTTTCCAGCAATATGAGGTGAGTGCGACCTTGACTTCTGACCTGATGACCCTGGAGAAGTAACCGTGACACTTGGTCTACTCAAGTGGCCTGCACTGATGTGGTCCTTGTGCCTATAGTCTAAATAGAAAAATTTTTTTAAAAAAACAAATGTGAAATATTCGAAATTAAAGTTGGTAGAACAAGTCAAAAACAAGCTGTTTAAAAAATTAAATTTTTTTTTCATTTTAATAGATTCAAAGATTCAAAAAGACATTATTGTGACTATATATATATATAAAACTTTTTACAGAGATTCTTATTGGTTGAAGTGGCTAACTTTGGTAAAATATGGAAGACCTTAAATGGCTAAATAAGATCTTTCTTTTTTTTTTTTTTTTATAAATAACCTGGTATTAAAAATTGACATTTTGCTGTTTGTAACAACTAAAGAAGATAGATATAATTTCTAAACACACAAGGCTTGGTTACTATAAGAGTTATACATGGCCCTTAAAATGAATTATAGTAAATAAATGAATTACAAAATACTATATGATAATAATAAATAAATATCATGACAATTTTTTTTCTTTTCTTTTCTTTTCTTTCTTTTTTTTTTTTTTTTCTTTTCTTTCTTTTTTTTTTTCTTTTTTTTTTTTGATTATTTATGTTTAATATAATAGTTTTTTTTTACACTAATGTTTTCAAATCCAATAATAAATGTTTTAATAATTTTAAAATGTTTCATATAATATAGTATATATATACATGTAATACACAGTGGTTTTGGACCAGATCAAGGACAGAACTGACCAAGAATTGCCTGAACATAACTGCCTGGCCCTGGCATCTTTGGACAGAATAAGAACTGATTGTATGGATGCAGATATTGAAAACCAACTACCCAATTATCTGATTTTTTTTTTTTTTTTTTCAAATAGTAAATGTTTTAATAATTAAAGTTATGTGCCATAAGTTAAATGTTTCAATAACTAATCTGTTAATCTTAAAAAGTCAATGAAAACAGTTAGTATAAATATATAAGGATATTTAAGGAATTAGATTTTCCACAGCCTTTTTTTTTTTGGTTAACGTACACAGACGTACTTGTTAAAGTTATTAGTTCTGGGTTACATGTTCAGCATCATACAGATTAAAAAGTTAGTAAAGCATTAATCTGCAGTATATCCCATCTTATGAAATTCTTTTAAAAGTAGCTATCTTCAATTAATTTCTTTTTCTTGAGTGAAGTGCTTCATACATAAGTAAATGTGCCCTGGGGCTAGCAAAGTGGACAGAAGCACTGGTATGACTCACACTATCTAGATCTGAATCAAACTCAGGTAGATGGATCTTTTTGAAAGAAAGTTTGTCAATTTTTTTGCCAAGGTCAATGGTTTCAAGGTACTCTGGTTTTCCCCATCTTATCTCCAATGACTATCTCAATAACAGTGAAAGAATCTTGACTAGGACACTAAAGAACTGTTATGCCACTGTAGTATGAAGTGCTTAGTGTGTGTGTGTGTGTGTGTGTGTGTGTGTGTGTGTGTGTTGCATTTAAATCTGAGCCATGAGAGTCAAGCCAGTGCTTTAAATAATATAAATATTTTTCATAAAATTTAATTCCTGGCCCCAGTTTCAAATTCATTCACTCAAATAAGTGTAAGATCAACTCAAATATTCCAAATTTTCTCTCATCAATATTTAAAAAAAAAAAAAAAGTTTTATGAGACAATGTTTTGTTTTGTTAAACAAACCTACCCTAAACAATTCAAATATAACATTAGCTATTCAATTATCTGTGTAATGTCTTAAAATATTCCCAAATTTGAGTTGAGTGTATACTCAATTGAGTGAATGATTGTGAAACTGTGATCAGATTGATAAGATAGGACATACTACATTATATCCATCTCTGATAAGCATATAACTGTTGTTTAGTAGTACAGACTAGCAGTAAACAAAAATATATTTTTTTCTCTCTAAAATTCAATTAATATAGCAAGTTAGTATGAAATTCCAAATCTACATGTATCCCATGTGGCAAACATTTCAACTCACCAGTCACCATTGAAATTTTACATTTTTACTGAAAAATTGAAATTTACAAACAATATACTAAAAATTGAAGTGTGTTGGTTTTTTTTTACTTTATGTGTTTGTATCTAACATATTTCAAGTCTCATAGTTTCAAGTTTCTTTTATTCTCAATTTTGATTTACACATTGCACGTATAGCTAGCTAGACAGGAGCACCTACTCATAGTCTCGATGCCCTGGTAGAAGTTCACATGTTAAACTAAATTTGCCAGCTTTCAAAATTTTTACTTTGCTTTTGTGATTTTGATTTGACATGGATCGGTATGTTTGGGTTTGTTTTCAGACCATTCCAGATATTGGATTTGAAAAAAATTTAATAAATCTGAACAAACCATTTGCCAATTCCATGAAGGGTCAAGTTACTTGGTTTGTATCTTAATACAATTACTAACCACTACGATAGCTGAGTTGGCATAGTGCCCACTTCGTATGTCGGAAAGCAAGTCTGAGCAAGACTTGAAAATAGGTAGTAACAGTGCTTTTGCCAAACACTTGGCTTTCAGAAATGAAAATCACAGGGTCCTTAGGAGGAAACCTTAAAACCCAATGCCCTGTGTCACAACAGGTGTGGTATACTAAAGAACACTTCCTGCAAATTGTCACGAGTGCAATGCAAAGGTAAAACTTTCTGCCACTTCATCTACAGCTGGTGACGTCTCGATGTAAGGTAAATATTCTTGACTGGGACTTCAAACCCCATTTAATCAAATAAAATCTTATGATAACAAATATAAACAAATGTACTTCCATCAAATATAAATGCCAGTGGACAAACATATTTTGATGATTCTTCCGAAGTAGTGTTAGATTACATTAATACTGTCTAGAGGAGAAATCTCCACTGTAACTTTAGTTTTTTCATTGGCGGTGTACCCCCCCTGTATAAAATAAGGCTCTTGCTGCATGATGTGAGATAACAATATGTTTTAAATAATCTATGTCACTTCTAGATAATAATCCAATCTTCAATTGTTGTTGCTGTTTTTTTTTTGTTTTTTTTTTTTTTGCTAAGTTACAAGGATTTTAAACTTTTAAAACAGAAAAAAAATACCTTGTACACTAATTATGAGAGGGATAGAATCATTCACCACTTGTATTTAATCTCCTAAAGCTACTTCTGGAATAAAAATCTTGACCTCTGGTTGATCTCTGAGGTGACGATTGATTCTAATTGATATCTTACCTCTGTCTCTTTCTCTGTCTCTATCCCTGTCTCTATCTCTGTCTCTCTCCCTGTGTTGATGCTGGTGTTGGTCAGGTGTGGCCTGCACACCTGGGGGTATATCTCTAGAACTAATATAGAAATAATATACTATTTGCAAATTACTGGTAGCCCAAGCTAATCAATAAATACAGTAAAAACTGAAATTTTCAAGTTCACAGATCTCACACAATAATACTTTTGTCTATAGTCAACCCAGAAATAAAGTTTAACATAAACTAAAGAAAGCTGTCTTTTTATTTTCTTCATTTTAAGCCAATAAGCGATAAATGAAATCAAAAATGGGTCTAAATAGCAGGTTTAGTTAGTAAGCATTGAAAAAAATATAAAACGACACAAAAAATTTCAGCTGTCATTTTTTCCAATGAAACAAATGAATTTATACGATTCATGGTGTAGTTGAACCTGGTATAGTGACCACCTCTATATAACCATCACCTGTTCATTAATGAGCCTTGGCTCCATAATCCATCCAAAAAGAAACCTTTCTATATAAAGACAACCTCTCTATAAACTCCATATTTCTCAGGTCCTATAGGTGGTCATTATAAACAGGTTTTACTGTATTACAAAGTATAGTCAATGTTTTTGTTTTTTTTTATAATTACTTAATGTTTAATTGATTGATAATACAATAAGAAAGACAATTTTAAGACTAGAAATAGAGTGAATTTTTTTTTTTTTTTTTTTTTTTTTTTTTTTTTTTTTTTAATGGGGGGGGTTCTCAGTCAAACGGTCACACTTACAAAGGAATTTTTAAGTTTTGGAATAATGAAAGAAACTGAAATCAGTCATTTGGCAAGGTAATTAAAAACAACTCTCACACTAGTGTCTTCCTTAGAGAGATTTAAAATCAGTTTTCGAGTTTTTCTGATCTGCATTGCACTAGTGTGCACATAAGGTAACCTGTAGAGTGCTAGTGCACTTTCAAGCTTTTTTGCAGATATAAACTGAAAGACCA
>CM056610.1:4490336-4534073 GCA_029721355.1 Tegillarca granosa | reverse complement strand
TTAGTGTGTGTGGTGTGTGTGTGTGTGTGTGTAGTGTGTGTGTGTGTGTGTGTGTGTGTGTGTTTGGCATTTAAATCTGAGCCGTGAGAGTCAAGCCAGTGCTTTAAAAAATATAAATATATTTCATAAAATTTACTACCTGGCTCCAGTTTTACAATCATTCCACTAAACTGAGTTACAATCAACTCAAATATTCCAAATTTTCTCTCATCAATATTAAAAAAAAAATTAAAAAGTTTTATGAGACAATGTTTTGTTTTGTTAAACAAACCTACCCTAAACAATTCAAATATAACATTAGCTATTCAATTATCTGTGTAATGTCTTAAAATATTCCCAAATTTGAGTTGAGTGTATACTCAATTGAGTGAATGATTGTGAAACTGGGATCAGATTGATAAGATAGGACATACTACATTATATCCATCTCAGATAAGCATATAACTGTTGTTTAGTAGTACAGACTAGCAGTAAACAAAAATATACTTTTTTTTCTCTAAAATTCAATTAATATAACAAGTTAGTATGAAATTCCAAATCTACATGTATCCCATGTGGCAAACATTTCAACTCACCAGTCACCATTAAAATTTTACATTTCTACTGAAAAATTGAAATTTACAAACAATATAACTAAAAATTGAAGTGTGTTGGTTTTTTTTCACTTTATGTGTTTGTATCTAACATATTTCAAGTCTCATAGTTTCGTGTTTCTTTTATTCTCAATTTTGATTTACACATCGCACCTATAGACAGGAGCACCTACTCGTAGTCTCGATGCCCTGGTAGAAGTTCACATGTTAAACTAAATTTGCCAGTTCACATGTTAAACTAAATTTGCCAGCTTTCAAAATTTTTACTTTGCTTTTGTGATTTTGATTTGACATGGATCGGTATGTTTGGGTTTGTTTTCAGACCATTCCAGATATTGGATTTGAAAAAAATTTAATAAATTTGAACAAACCATTTGCCAATTCCATGAAGGGTTAAGTTACTTGGTTTGTATCTTAATACAATTACTAACCACTATGATAGCTGAGTTGGCATAGTGCCCACTTCGTATGTCGGAAAGCAAGTCTGAGCAAGACTTGAAAATAGGTAGTAACAGTGCTTTTGCCAAACACTTGGCTTTTAGAAATGAAAATCACAGGGTCCTTAGGAGGAAACCTTAAAAACCAATGCCCTGTGTCACAACAGGTGTGGTATACTAAAGAACACTTCCTGCAAATTGTCCCGAGTGCAATGCAAAGGTAAAACTTTCTGCCACTTCATCTACAGCTGGTGACGTCTCGATGTAAGGTAAATATTCTTGACTGGGACTTGAAACCCCATTTAATCAAATAAAATCTTATGATAACAAATATAAACAAATGTACTTCCATCAAATATAAATGCCAGTGGACAAACATATTTTGATGATTCTTCCGAAGTAGTGTTAGATTACATTAATACTGTCTAGAGGAGAAATCTCCTCTGTAACTTTAGTTTTTTCATTGGCGGTGTACCCCCCCTGTATAAAATAAGGCTCTTGCTGCATGATGTGAGATAACAATATGTTTTAAATAATCTATGTCACTTCTAGATAATAATCCAATCTTCAATTGTTGTTGCTGTTTTTTTTTTTTTTTTTTTCTAAGTTACAAGGATTTTAAACTTTTAAAACAGAAAAAAAATACCTTGTACACTAATTATGAGAGGGAAAGAATCATTCACCACTTGTATTTAATCTCCTAAAGCTACTTCTGGAATAAAAATTTTGACCTTTGGTTGACCTCTGAGGTGACGATTGATTCTAATTTTTATCTTACCTCTGTCTCTTTCTCTGTCTCTATCTCTGTCTCTCTCCCTGTGTTGATGATGGTGTTGGTCAGGTGTGGCCTGCACACCTGGGGGTATATCTCTAGAACTAATATAGAAATAATATACTATTTGCAAATTACTGGTAGCCCAAGTTAATCAATAAATACAGTAAAAACTGAAATTTCCAAGTTCACAGATCTTATACAATAATACTTTTGTCTATAGTCAACCCAGAAATAAATTTTAACATAAACTAATGAAAGCTGTCTTTTTATTTTCATTTTAAGCCAATAAGCGATAAATGAAATGCAAAATGGGTCTAAATAGCAGGTTTAGTTAGTAAGCATTGAAAAAATATAAAACTACACAAAAAATTTCAGCTGTCATTTTTACCAATGAAACAAATGAAT
Source organism: Tegillarca granosa (assembly GCA_029721355.1). Classification (NCBI taxonomy): domain Eukaryota; kingdom Metazoa; phylum Mollusca; class Bivalvia; order Arcoida; family Arcidae; genus Tegillarca; species Tegillarca granosa. The sequence goes on along the minus strand of CM056610.1, from coordinate 4,531,863 downwards.
TTATACGATTCATGGTGCAGTTGAACCTGGTATAGTGACAACCTCTATATAACCATCAACTGTTCATTAATGAGCCTTGGCTCCATAATCCATCCAAAAAGAACCTTTTTATATAAAGACAACCTCTCTATAAACTCCATACTTCTCAGGTCCTATAGGTGGTCATTGTAAACAGGTTTTACTGTATTACAAAGTATAGTCAATGTTTTTGTTTTTTTTTATAATTACTTAATGTTTAATTGATTGATAATACAATAAGACGGCCAATTTAAAGACTAGAAATAGAGTGAATTTTTTTTTTTTTTTTTTTTTTTTTTTTTTTTTTTAATGGGGGGGGGGGGGGGGGTTCTCAGTCAAACGGTCACACTTACAAAGGACTTTTAAGTTTTGGAATAATGAAAGAAACTGGAATCAGTCATTTGGCAAGGTAATTAAAAATAACTCTCACACTAGTGTCTTCCTTAGAGAGATTTAAAATCAGTTTTCAAGTTTTTCTGATCTGCATTGCACTAGTGTGCACATAAGGTAACCTGTAGAGTGCTAGTGCACTTTCAAGCTTTTTTACAGATATAAACTTAAAGACCACATTAACCATTATACAGGCAACAACCCAACAAGTAAGAGCCCATCACAAGGAAATCTATTCCCACTTGTTGTCAACTGGGTTAGAACCCACCATACCGAGACATCTTGACTTTGGAGGTTAATGTCTAAACAATTCAGCCATCATGACCCTCTTCATATTTCTATCAATAGGGTAATTTTTGAAATTGTTTCATGTTAATTCATGAGTTAAGCAAGACACGAAAATAAAACTATCTCTAATATAAAAAGTCAATATTATTTGTGCAGGTGGTCACCAAATTACACAAAATTAAATGTACACGAATAGATATCCATCTTGTCTTTCGCAAAATATTAACAGACACAAAAATTTACCAATTTACGGTTGTATATAATACAAATACCAGTTAAATTTTGATGTGCCAGATGTGCACATTTCGGAAATTCATTCCTCATCAGTGACACTAAGACCGAAAAGTTTGATACATAAATAATATAAGCCAAACAGTTGAAAATAATGAATCTAAAGTTTCAAAATCATATAAATCCAAATCCAGCTAAGGAATGCTACGCATGAGGGAACAAACCTTAGTTTATCTGCCTTTATGACTTTATCTGCCCAGTAGTCCAAAACATGTATTTGCATATTACATATTACAGGGACTCTTAGTGTCTAGGCTTTAAGCCATTAGGGCAAATTCTAGTGTGAGAAAGTTTACTAGCTGCATGTGAAAGGTTTGTGGTTTACTACAGGGTCTCCAGTTTCCTTCGCATCCTAGAACTAACCCACTTGATATAAGTTAAAGAATATTGACTTGGGCTTTTAACACCTTTAACTAAAGGTCTGTATAAAATAATCTTTTTAACTTGGAATAAAATGACAACCAATATACTTTTGGGAATTGCATTTTTGCCTTCGAAATAGACCTCTACAGTTTTGAACTTTAAATGTGACATTCTTACTTCAAACTTTGATTTATAAATGAAAATATCCTTTGTCTCATATGTTCAGCAAAAAGTCAAGTGATCAGCATAAAGTCATGTGATCGGTGTGAAGCTGCAATTCTGTGTACAAGAACAATCTCTATGATTGTAGAAAGCGTGTAAAATAAAGTCATGTGACCATTTGTCTTTCAAAGAAGGTGAGTGAAATTAATTTTTGTGACATAAAATTGTGAAAAAAAGTGTCATATTTGAGCACTTATTAACAACGTAGACATAGCTTATAAATTTACCCATGGTTCAACAAGGCTGTTGTCAAGTTTTTAAAGGAACAAAATAAGATTAGCAAGGACTTTGCAATGGTCATTTTGAGTTTCAGTTTTGAACATGGATATTTTTTGTCAAAAAAATAAACAATTATATTTTTTATAATATATGTCTTATAAAAAAATACAATTTTAAGAGCTGGGATATGAAAAAAAAATCATTTTCAAATTAAAGGTATTTTCAAGACAGTGCTCAATTTATAGGGTTTTTTTTTCTAAATCAAGATCCATTTTCATGAATCATGCTTATACTGAAACATGACAAAAAAAGAACAGGTATTGTGTCATATGATAAAAAATTTGGGTAGTGATCACATAAAAACTTATACAATGTGCAAAATATGATAATCTTTGATTAATTATTGTGAAAGGGAAAATAAATATAGTGAAGGGTAAAAAAACATGTCTTTATATAAAAGTAAATTATAAAATACAATATAATTAACAAAACACAAATACAAGCAAATGGAAATCATTAAACTAAATCAATCGAAAGTTATTGACAGGTGCCCCTTCATACAGGACAGATATTGTAGAAGTAGAAATATTTTACCAGTACAAACTTTTGCAGGTTTGACATCACGAACATGGTTGCTGATATGGATAGAAACTTGACACCTGGTTCAGGAAAGGTATATGGTATATGGTTATCTCCACCTTGTGATGTTTAATTTTTATCCTGCGAGAGTTTTACAGTGTACAGTTTACAATTGGACATATAGATTAAGTGGACTCTATATCGCTCTGAACTGAGAGCAATCTATTTTTTGGCATGTTTATAGTATAAAATTGGGTATATCAAGATCAAGATAATCAGCTCTATACAACCTCAACTGAGAAGAAACTATTTTCATGCCATTTTAACCAAAAATCATTTACTGACGGGCATTTACTTTCCATCAAGATTTCAAATTTTTCTTGATTTAATTTTCTTATTTCAACCATTTTTATGAAGCTTGAATTGCAAAAAAAAAAAGAGAAACCCGATTAATATTTGAGACACAAGAATGATGAGAAGAATTATCAATTTGGAGAAAACATCCAGAGCACTTTCAGTTTGGTATAAAAATCTTACAATATATGAATGGTCTGTAATGCAATCCTAAGGGGAGACAACCAGGGTAATACTGATCGAAACTATCATAAACCTCAGTTGAAGACAGAGGTATCCCACAAAAGATGGGAATATTTTGCATTTGCAATGAGGATAAGCTGATGTCAATCTCAACTCTTTATATACTTGTAATATGTTGTTTAATTTCTTTAAAATCAAATATTTTAAAGAATTATCAAAATTTAACCAAAGTAACTCAACTCAGATGAGCGAGTCAATTTGTAAGGAGTTAAATAGTTTCATTTAAGTTGTTACTATCACATATATAGTAGTTAAAAATAAACATGAAGTTGTAGACATATACAGTTGGAGGTAAAAAATTCTATGATCATTTCTTCAACTGGAAACATATAATGTAAACTTATATCAAGAGGGATAAAGAGAGAAAAGAAAAATACAAAACCAAAGAAATGACAGAAAAAAAACTGATTAGGGTTTGTGAAAAAAATTTGTACTGTTTTGCCTCTGATATATCAAAAATTTTCACAGTAATTGAATTTTTGCACTTCTACGTTTAAAAAATAAAATTGCGAACACGTATACACAGCATATATTTCTACTTTTACAAGCTACTGTACCTATCATCATCATTTTCATCATCATCATCATCATCATCATCATCAGTCCTATGGACTATTAATTCCAGGATATCTTTACTGTACCTAACATTCCTATGTACAATCAATTCCACTTGTGGATCCTGCTTCGTATCCATGATAACATCTTGGACTTCTTCAAACGTAGCTTTTTGTAAACATCGCCCATTGTATTCAACCACTTCATCTCCTACAAAGTCATCAAACATAAAATTATAACAGGATCTTACGTAACTGTTCATTAAATATTGAACCATCCCTGGTTTTTTCCATCAGTGCCAAACAGGCCAACTTCATGTTACAAGAAAATAAAACATCACTCATTTAGCCTTGTGAATAGTTAATAATTTCAACATTATATATTTTCTACTACCGGATATTCAAATTTTCAAACAAGAGGCCCATGGGCCTTAACGCTCACCTGAGAATATCTCCAAAATTGTTTACAAAGTGCAACAGACAATATATCAAGTACAGAAAATTTAAAGAAACTCAAGAACTCCCAAAAAAATTAATCAGAAATATTCAGTCACATTTCATTAATAAGCAGCTAATATGCATAAAGTGACTGTAGTCTTCTTTTGCAGCTGTCACCTTGACCTTTCAACATATGACCTTGAATCATATATCAAAATGATTGCCACGTCAATATCTACAATATTCCAATATGCATGCCTATACAAAAAGTTAATAGTTTACAAGATAATTAGCAATTTAAGTCTTCTTTTGCAGTTGTGACCTTGATCTTTTGACATATGAACTTGAACTATATATTAAAATCATCGTCATGTCAATACCTACAATATTCTAAAATACATGCCCATACAAAAAGTTAATAGTTTTCAAGATAATTAGCAATTTAAGTCTTCTTTTGCAGTTGTGAACTTGACCTTTCAACATATGACCTTGAACCATATATCAAAATGATCATCATGTCAATACCTACAATATTCTAATATACACGCCTATACAAAAAGTTAATAGTTTTCAAGATAATTAGCAATTTAAGTCTTCTTTTGCAGCTGTGACCTTGACCTTTCAACAAATGAACTTGAACTATATATCAAAATGATTGTTGTCGCAATACCTACAATATTCTAATATACATGCCTATACAAAAAGTTAAAAGTTTTCAAGATAATTAGCAATTTGAGTCTTCTTTTGCAGCTGTGACCTTGACCTTTAAACATATGACCTTGAACTATATATCAAAATGATCGTCATGTCAATACCTACAATATTCTAATATACATGCCTATACAAAAAGTTTATAGTTTTCAAGATAATTAGCAATTTAACTTTTCTTTTGCACTTGTGACCTTGACCTTTCAACATATGACCTTGAACCATATATCAAAATGATCGTCATGTCAATACCTACAATATTCTAATATACATGCCTATACAAAAAGTTAATAGTTTTCAAGATAATTAGCAATTTAACTTTTCTTTTGCAGCTGTGACCTTGATCTTTCAACATATGACCTTGAACCATATATCAAAATGATCGTCATGTCAATACCTACAATATTCTAATATACACGCCTATACAAAAAGTTAATAGTTTTCAAGATAATTAGCAATTTAACTTTTCTTTTGCAGCTGTGACCTTGTTCTTTCAACATATGACACTGAACCATATATCAAAATGATCGTCATGTCAATACCTACAATATTCTAATATACACGCCTATACAAAAAGTTAATAGTTTTCAAGATAATTAGCAATTTAACTTTTCTTTTGCAGCTTTGACCTTGACCTTTCAACATATGACCTTGAACCATATATCAAAATGATTGTTGTCCAAATATCTACAATATTCTAATATACATGCCTATACAAAAAGTTAATAGTTTTCAAGATAATTAGCAATTTAAGTCTTCTTTTGCAGCTGTGACCTTGACCTTTCAACAAATGAACTTGAACTATATATCAAAATGATTGTTGTCGCAATACCTACAATATTCTAATATACATGCCTATACAAAAAGTTTATAGTTTTCAAGATAATTAGCAATTTAACTTTTCTTTTGCAGCTGTGACCTTGATCTTTCAACATATGACCTTGAACCATATATCAAAATGATCGTCATGTCAATACCTACAATATTCTAATATACATGCCTATACAAAAAGTTAATAGTTTTCAAGATAATTAGCAATTTCACTTTTCTTTTGCAGCTGTGACCTTGACCTTTCAACATATGACCTTGAACCATATATCAAAATGATCGTTGTCCAAATATCTACAATATTTTAATATACATGCCTATACAAAAAGTTAATAGTTTTCAAGATAATTAGCGATTTAAGTCTATTTTTGCAGCTGTGACCTTGACCTTTAAACTATATATCAAAATGATTGTTGTCGCAATACCTACAATATTCTAATATACATGCCTATACAAAAAGTTTATAGTTTTCAAGATAATTAGCAATTTAACTTTTCTTTTGCAACTGTGACCTTGACCTTTCAACATATGACCTTGAACCATATATCAAAATGAGTGTCATGTCAATACCTACAATATTCTAATATACATGCCTATACAAAAAGTTAATAGTTTTCAAGATAATTAGCAATTTCACTTTTCTTTTGCAGCTGTGACCTTGATCTTTCAACATATGACCTTGAACCATATATCAAAATGATCGTCATGTCAATACCTACAATATTCTAATATACACGCCTATACAAAAAGTTAATAGTTTTCAAGATAATTAGCAATTTAACTTTTCTTTTGCAGCTGTGACCTTGACCTTTCAACATATGACCTTGAACCATATACCAAAATGATCGTTGTCCAAATATCTACAATATTCTAATATACATGCCTATACAAAAAGTTAATAGTTTTCAAGATAATTAGCGATTTAAGTCTATTTTTGCAGCTGTGACCTTGACCTTTGAACATATGACCTTAAACCATATATCAAAAAGATTGTTGTCGCAATACCTACAATATTCTAATATACATGCCTATACAAAAAGTTAATAGTTTTCAAGATAATTAGCAATTTGAGTCTTCTTTTGCAGCTGTGACCTTGACCTTTAAACATAAGACCTTGAACTATATATCAAAATGATCGTCATGTCAATACCCACAATATTCTAATATACATGTTTATACAAAAAGTTGATAGTTTTCAAGATAATTAGCAATTTAACTTCTCTTTTGCACTTGTGACCTTGACCTTTCAACATATGACCTTGAACCATATATCAAAATGATCGTCATGTCAATACCTACAATATTCTAATATACATGCCTATACAAAAAGTTAATAGTTTTCAAGATAATTAGCAATTTAACTTTTCTTTTGCAGCTGTGACCTTGATCTTTCAACATATGACCTTGAACCATATATCAAAATGATCGTCATGTCAATACCTACAATATTCTAATATACACGCCTATACAAAAAGTTTATAGTTTTCAAGATAATTAGCAATTTAACTTTTCTTTTGCAGCTGTGACCTTGACCTTTCAACATATGACCTTGAACCATATATCAAAATGATCGTTGTCCAAATATCTACAATATTCTAATATACATGCCTATACAAAAAGTTAATAGTTTTCAAGATAATTAGCAATTTAAGTCTTCTTTTGCAGTTGTGACCTTGACCTTTCAACAAATGAACTTAAACTATATATCAAAATGATTGTTGTCGCAATACCTACAATATTCTAATATACATGCCTATACAAAAAGTTTATAGTTTTCAAGATAATTAGCAATTTAACTTTTCTTTTGCAACTGTGACCTTGACCTTTCAACATATGACCTTGAACCATATATCAAAATGAGTGTCATGTCAATACCTACAATATTCTAATATACATGCCTATACAAAAAGTTAATAGTTTTCAAGATAATTAGCAATTTCACTTTTCTTTTGCAGCTGTGACCTTGATCTTTCAACATATGACCTTGAACCATATATCAAAATGATCGTCATGTCAATACCTACAATATTCTAATATACATGCCTATACAAAAAGTTAATAGTTTTCAAGATAATTAGCAATTTAACTTTTCTTTTGCTGCTGTGACCTTGACCTTTCAACATATGACCTTGAACCATATACCAAAATGATCGTTGTCCAAATATCTACAATATTCTAATATACATGCCTATACAAAAAGTTAATAGTTTTCAAGATATAGTGACAAATAAATCATTTTTAGCAATTTTCCCACTAAGTTCCTTGCCATTTCCCCATTTTGAGCCCCATCGCTTTCATTTGTGCAAATCTAAAACTAGATGACCTAAGAATGTTATAAGTGAAATAACTAAGGTATATCACTTGTACATTCAGAGGAGAAGATTTTTAAAGTTTTTCACTATTCCCCCCCTTATGGGGCCCCAAGGGGACATAACTCCTTCATATGTGCAAATCTGAAAGGCCTTCACCCAGACATCATCATCACCAAGTTTCATCAAATTTGGGTTGGTAGTTTTAGAGGAGTTGATTAAAATGTAAAATGTTAACGCACGACGGACGACGCACGACGCACGACAGACGACGGACGGTGAACCATCGCAATAGCTCATCTGAGCTTTCAGCTCAGGTGAGCTAAAAAAGTTCAAATATCAACACATTTGTAGACTTTGTTGAAAATAGGAAAAAATTATCATTCAAAACATCATTATGAAAAAAAATTATTAATTTTCATGTTTTTGCAATAGAGAAACAATTATTTTCTATATTTCTAATTACAAGCTGTTGACAGGCTGGGATATTAAATACTAAAGCTAGTATGAGGGAGGGGGGTGGGAAGGTCATGAACAAAATTTCTGGAATACAGAAATTCATCATAAAATTAAATCATAAATGCATTTATAGCAATCTCTTCAGATTACCCTCTCCCACACAGTTATGAGGTAAAATTTTACTTCTTGACCTTAACATTTGAACTACATACCAACATTTACTATTTACTGTTTGATATATTGCCTCATGTCTATATACATCTGTGCAAAGTTTGGTTAAAATTTATCTATGTGTTGAAGTTGAGAGAGAGAGAGAGAGAGAGAGAGAGAGAGAGAGAGAAGAGAGAGAGAGAGAGAGAGAGAGAGAGAGAGAGAGAGAGAGAGAGAGACTTTGGTGAAAATAGGAAAAAATTATCATTCAAAACATCTAATAAAAAAATTTATTAATCTTCATGTTTTTGTAATAGAGAAACAATTATTTTCTATAATTCTAATTACAAGCTGTTGACGGGCTGGGATTAAATACTAAAGCTAAGTATGAGGGAGGGGGAGAGGGGGAAGGTCATAAACAAAATTTCTGGAATACAGAAATCCATCATAAAAATAAATCATAAATGCATTTATAGCAATCTCTTCAGATTACCCTCTCCCACACAGTTATGAGGTTAAATTTTACTTCTTGACCTTGAGGTAAAATTTTACTTCTTGACCTTGAGGTAAAATTTTACTTCTTGACCTTAACATTTGAACTACATACCAACATTTACTATTTACTGTTTGATATATTGCCTCATGTCTATATACATCTGTGCAAAGTTTGGTTAAAATTTATCTATGTGTTGAAGTTAAGAGAGAGAGAGAGAGAGAGAGAGAGAGAGAGAGAGAGAGAGAGAGAGAGAGAGAGAGAGAGAGAGACTTTGGTGAAAATAGGAAAAAATTATCATTCAAAACATCATTATAAAAAAATTTATTAATTTTCATGTTTTTGTAATAGAGAAACAATTATTTTCTATAATTCTAATTACAAGCTGATGACGGGCTGGGATTAAATACTAAAGCTAAGTATGGGGGAGGGGGAGAGGGGGAAGGTCATAAACAAAATTTCTGGAATACAGAAATCCATCATAAAAATTAAATCATAAATGCATTTATAGCCATCTCTTCAGATTACCCTCTCCCACACAGTTATGAGGTTAAATTTTACTTCTTGACCTTGAGGTAAAATTTTACTTCTTGACCTTGACATTTGAACTACATACCAACATTTACTATTTACTGTTTGATATATTGCCTCATGTTTATATACATCTGTGCAAAGTTTGGTTAAAATCAATCTATGTGTGGAAGTTATGAGAGAGAGAGAGAGAGAGAGAGAGAGAGAGAGAGAGAGAGAGAGAGAGAGAGAGAAAGAGAGAGAGAGAGAGAGAGCAACAGAATATCAAAATATAAAGAAATAGCAGTAAGTAGAGAGAGGGAGGGGAAGGGAGGAGGGAGGGAGGGAGGGAGGTAGAGTGGGATTGGACATTATGAACAAGTCCAAAATCTGGTTATATTATTTATAGACAAAATTTCCTGGCTTGACCTTGACCTGCTCAATCTTCTGGTAGTTATGATCCCTGAACAGAGAATATAGTCATTATCTATCAACATGTATATAACATTGAGTACAACAAAATGTAAACATGTAAAATCAATTAATTTCATACACCTGTGTTGAATATGATCTAGCTTTTTTTGGTAACATATACTTGATATTATCTAGAAAATGTATCATATAGCCAGACTGATATGTGTAAATATTATATAATATAGATATAAGTAAACATGTTTCTTAATAAGCAAGAAAAAAAATTTAATCAAATTTGTAGATCACTCTATTATATCTACTATAAGCGTTGTACAACACCGCACCATGTCTAGCTCATCCCCATTACATTCCTCCCCATTATCCCTCCTTGGAAATCTCACAACCCCTTCATGGGTTATTTTGTTGGGTTCCATGTAACAAAAAAGAGGAAACCCCTAAACTAATCCACTTCTTCAATGAGTGCCCCAACTTGGGATCGAACCCAGCCCTTCTGGATGCTAAACAAATGCTCTACCACTAGGCTGGAATATTCAGACAGCAGGAAATTACTCTCCAATAACTATTATATATAACACTATAACCTGACTAGCTCAGCCTCGCTATAATTACTTGACTAGCTAAGCCCCACTATAATTGCTTGACTAGCTCAGCCCCACTATAATTGCTTGACTAGCTCAGCCCCACTATAATTGCTTGACTAGCTCAGCCCCACTATAATTACTTGACTAGCTCAGCCCCACTATAATTACTTGACTAGCTTAGCCCCGCTATAATTGCTTGACTAGCTCAGCCTCGCTATAATTACTTGACTAGCTCAGCCTTGCTATAATTGCTTGACTAGCTCAGCCTCGCTATAATTGCTTGACTAGCTCAGCCCGCTATAAATGCCCAAGGATCTTACCAGGACGAAGATGTCCGACTGTATCGGCTACACTACCCTTTTTAACTTTCGTTATGAATGCGCCTGATTGCCGAGATTCTGTTCTTCTACCTCCAACGATCTTCAATCCTGTAAACAGAGATAAACACAATTTAATGTTCACATCTATAAAACCATTATATTTTTTTTGAAAAAATTCTTGCTGTACTTAAATGTTGAGATTTGGCCAACATCTACAAAACCAACATTTTTAAATAAAATTATACTAAGTCTTGCTATACTCAAACAAACATGTAACTGTTGACATTTGGCCAACATCTACAGAACCAACATTTTTAAATAAAATTATACTAAGTCTTGCTATACTCAAACAAACATGATACTGTTGACATTTGGCAACTAGAATCCTATTATCTGCAAAAGCTATTCCAGGAAAAATGAAAAAAGGCCAAATGGGTCCTATACGCTCACCTGATAAACTATGTAAAATTTAAATGGTTTTATTTTGAAAATGAAATTTTGAAGATTGCATATACAAAAAATTCACAAAATTATAAAATTCTGTTTAAAAAATCCTGAATACTGTAATTGTTTGGGAGGGGTGGGGGTGGGGGTGGGGTTGTCATTATGTTTGATTTACCCTTTGCCAACCGCCAATTGACCTTACTGGTGTTTGTGGAGCCCTGCACATGACCTTTGGTCAGGTGGGCTAAATATGAATATTGCTTGTTGCAAGCTATGAATAGTATGCCTGGATTAGCTATAGCAGTTAAAGACTATTATTATAGCTCAACGCTTATATTTATATTTAAAATCCTATTAATTCTCAATAAAATAATCATGATGTTTTAAACTTAGAATTCCCCAGCCTTATATGGCAATAAAATAATCATGATGTTTTAAACTTAGAATTCCCCAGCCTTATATGGCAATAAAAAATAATCAGATGCCACTACATGTAACTTACAACTGAAGTCAACAATTTACAGCATAATGTGTCAGATATTGTTGATTGTGTAAAGGGGCACATTGAAAGGCTGCTATGCCTTTTGTTTCCATGCATATATAAAGGCATGATACTTAAATGTGTATACTAAAAAAAAAATTTTTTTTTTTAATTTTGGAAAAGTGAAAATACAGCACTTATGTTACAACAAAATGAACATGTTTTATTGAAAAATTAAGACAACTAACAAGTACCTACAGTTAAACAATGAACTCACCCAAAATAGCACCGGAATCATCATTTCTTGCACCTTCCAATACAGCCTTCTTTAATATCATGTGACCTATCCACTTTGTACCATCGGATGAAATTTGCCAAGAAACAGGTGGCTGTAACAAATATAAAGAATAAAATTAGAAAAAAAAATTAAAATCATAAAAATTATTCACTTTTTTACATGCCTAAATATATGTTTAATATTGGGTTTCTTGATTCATGATTAATAGTGCACAAAAGAGTTGATTTATTAAGTTGTAAACCCAAGTCAAGATTCTTTCACTTATATTGAGACAGTCAGTTCTGGAATGGTAGAGAAAACCAGATTACCCGGAGAACACCACCGACATTCGGCAAGCGAACTGAAAAACTCACTCACACTGGGATCTGTCCGAGTGGGATTAGAACCTAGGCGGTGACAGGTCACAGGTGCTGTGAGCTGTGACCTTATCAAACGAATTTAATTAAACACAAGCATGTAGCATTGACTGCATGAAAAGAAACATACCCCCCCCCCCCTCCAACCTTCAAGAATGCTCTTATCATTCATTTCTTCAATTTTTCTGATTTCTCAATAAAATTTATTGCTTTATCCCTTTATATCATTAAAATGAACTAGCCAAAAAGGTGACTGTGTCTTATATTGCTTTATCCCTTTATATCATTAAAATGAACTAGCCAAAAAGCTGACTGTGTCTTATATTGCTTTATCCCTTTATATCATTAAAATGAACTAGCCAAAAAGGTGACTATGTCTTATATTGCTTTATCCCTTTATATCATTAAAATGAACTAACTAAAAAGGTGACTGTGTCTTATATTGCTTTATCCCTTTATATCATTAAAATGAACTAGCCAAAAAGCTGACTGTGTCTTATATTGCTTTATCCCTTTATATCATTAAAATGAACTAACTAAAAAGGTGACTGTGTCTTATATTGCTTTATCCCTTTATATCATTAAAATGAACTAGCCAAAAAGCTGACTGTGTCTTATATTGCTTTATCCCTTTATATCATTAAAATGAACTAGCCAAAAAGCTGACTGTGTCTTATATTGCTTTATCTCTTGATATCATTAAAATGAACTAGCTAAAAAGGTGACTGTGTCTTATATTGCTTTATCCCTTTATATCATTAAAATGAACTAGCTAAAAAGGTGACTGTGTCTTATATTGCTTTATCCCTTTATATCATTAAAATGAACTAGCCAAAAAGGTGACTGTGTCTTATATTGCTTTATCCCTTTATATCATTAAAATGAACTAGCCAAAAAGCTGACTGTGTCTTATATTGCTTTATCCCTTTATATCATTAAAATGAACTAGCCAAAAAGGTGACTGTGTCTTATATTGTTTTATCCCTTTATATCATTAAAATGAACTAGCTAAAAAGGTGACTGTGTCTTATATTGCTTTATCCCTTTATATCATTAAAATGAACTAGCTAAAAAGGTGACTGTGTCTTATATTGCTTTATCATTTTATATCATTAAAATGAACTAGCTAAAAAGGTGACTGTGTCTTATATTGCTTTATCCCTTTATATCATTAAAATGAACTAGCTAAAAAGGTGACTGTGTCTTATATTGCTTTATCCCTTTATATCATTAAAATGAACTAGCTAAAAAGGTGACTGTGTCTTATATTGCTTTATCCCTTTATATCATTAAAATGAACTAACTAAAAAGGTGACTGTGTCTTATATTGCTTTATCCCTTTATATCATTAAAATGAACTAACTAAAAAGGTGACTGTGTCTTATATTGCTTTATCCCTTTATATCATTAAAATGAACTAACTAAAAAGGTGACTGTGTCTTATATTGCTTTATCCCTTTATATCATTAAAATGAACTAACTAAAAAGGTGACTGTGTCTTATATTGCTTTATCCCTTTATATCATTAAAATGAACTAGCTAAAAAGGTGACTGTGTCTTATATTGCTTTATCCCTTTATATCATTAAAATGAACTAGCTAAAAAGGTGACTGTGTCTTATATTGCTTTATCCCTTTATATCATTAAAATGAACTAACTAAAAAGGTGACTGTGTCTTATATTGCTTTATCCCTTTATATCATTAAAATGAACTAGCCAAAAAGGTGACTGTGTCTTATATTGCTTTATCTCTTGATATCATTAAAATGAACTAGCCAAAAAGCTGACTGTGTCTTATATTGCTTTATCCCTTTATATCATTAAAATGAACTAGCTAAAAAGGTGACTGTGTCTTATATTGCTTTATCCCTTTATATCATTAAAATGAACTAACTAAAAAGGTGACTGTGTCTTATATTGCTTTATCCCTTTATATCATTAAAATGAACTAACTAAAAAGGTGACTGTGTCTTATATTGCTTTATCCCTTTATATCATTAAAATGAACTAGCTAAAAAGGTGACTGTGTCTTATATTGCTTTATCCCTTTATATCATTAAAATGAACTAACTAAAAAGGTGACTGTGTCTTATATTGCTTTATCCCTTTATATCATTAAAATGAACTAGCCAAAAAGGTGACTGTGTCTTATATTGCTTTATCCCTTTATATCATTAAAATGAACTAGCCAAAAAGGTGACTGTGTCTTATATTGCTTTATCCCTTTATATCATTAAAATGAACTAGCTAAAAAGGTGACTGTGTCTTATATTGCTTTCCACAAAACTCCCTGGCAGACAAAAAACATAATATCTCTCCTAAAAATGTAAATGCTGATTGCTGAAATTAATAAATTAATAAATTTATGCTGACTCCTCAACTTTGACGCCATGGCAACAACTAGCTTCAATTATAATTGTGTTCAGTGTTATTTTTAAGCAAATTTTTTTTTCTGATTGTTTTGAAAACCCACTTCAAGTCAGTCAATTACATAAATCTATGCTAAAAGTTAGCAATTTGGACAAGAAACTATAGATGAAGAAATGGCTCCCACATTTTAAGCTTTATGACAAAGTGAGACAACTCAAGACTTAGTAGACAATGGATTTTCAAGGGCGTGAACATTGCAAGATGCTTATATTTTTTTTTTTGCCAATTCAATACAATGCGATAGATCATCCTAGTACTTTATTCAGGCATGTTTGAAATGGTAAAAGACACAAAACTACATGAATTATTTCATAATGTAGCTTTTAGCCAAAATACAACCTAATGAATAAGTAAACATTCAATAAATCCTGAAATTTTTTATCTTGTATCTGATACATGTTGATGTAAGAAAAAAGACACATTCAACCAGTAAGTCAAATGATAAAATTGTTAACTGACACCATTTTTCATGGTACTTTAATTTAATCTATTGTTTTTACAGCCAGAAATTGCAAATTCATATTGGTCACATGACAAGATTTTCAGACCCTATATTAGTGTTCATGCCATTTTAATCCATCTTATTATCATATTGGTCACATGACAAGATTTTCAGACCCTATATTAGTGTTCATGCCATTTTAATCCATCTTATTATCATATTGGTCACATGACTATATTTTCAGACCCTATATTAGTGTTCATGCCATTTTAATCCATCTTATTATCATATTGGTCACATGACAAGATTTTCAGACCCTATATTAGCGTTCATGCCATTTTAATTCATCTTATTATCATATTGGTCACATGACAAGATTTTCAGACCCTATATTAGTGTTCATGCCATTTTAATCCATCTTATTATCATATTGGTCACATGACAAGATTTTCAGACCCTATATTAGCGTTCATGCCATTTTAATTCATCTTATTATCATATTGGTCACATGACAAGATTTTCAGACCCTATATTAGTGTTCATGCCATTTTAATCCATCTTATTATCATATTGGTCACATGACAAGATTTTCAGACCCTATATTAGTGTTTATGCCATTTTAATCCATCTTATTATCATATTAGTCACATGACAAGATTTTCAGACCCTATATTAGTGTTCATGCCATTTTAATCCATCTTATTATCTACCATAAATATACATGTATAACCATTCATAATACATGCATGTTTCTGAAGATTTGTTAAACAATAAATACATGAATAAAAGATGTAAATAAAAAGGAATGAAATTAAAATGAATATATATATATGGAATATTTCTAAACATGTATATAGATAAAACAAAATTTACAACTAGCATGCATATTTATATACAAACAAAATACAGAAAACAACATCTATATAAGTACTAGTACTAGTTGATTGTAATCAATGGCCCTACTTGTGAATTATGGTTAAGAAGGCATTAAAACCAAGAGTTAACCATGGGATGACAAAGTTTGGATACCCATCGAGACAAAAGTTACCCATGGGGTGCCAAAGCGTAGTAATCCATGGTGATCCAAAGTGTAGTTACCCATTAGGTACCAAAGCGTAGATATCCATGGTGATCCAATTGAGTTATATTTGGGGTGCTAATGCATAGTTAATCATGGGTGTAAAAGTGTAGCTACCCATGTGGTGACAATGGGAAGTTACCCATAGGGTGCTGATTGTAGTTACCCATGGAGTGCCAAAGTGTACTTACTAATAAGGTGCCAAAGTGTAGTTACCCAAGGTGTACCATAGTGAAGTTACCTATTGGGGTGCTAAAGCATAGTTAATCATGGGTGCACTAGTGTAGTTACCCATGGGGTGCCAGTGTGGTTACCCATGGGGTGACAAAGTGTAGTTACCCATGGGGCACCAAAGCATAGGTACCCATGGGGTGCCAATTACAATCACCCACGAGATGCAAAAAGGTACTATATAATATAATAATTTTAAACAGTGTTACGTCAGTATTTGAAATCAAAATTGTATAATTAACCAGCTTCCCCCCATAAAACATGATTTTTTTCAACAAATGAACTGAAGTAGTGTACGTGTGTATTTGAGTTTTACGCCCCAGTCATTTTTCTTTTACTTATACCAAGGCAGTCAGTCCTGGGATGGTGGAGGAAACTGGAATGCCCTAAGAAATCCAATGACCTTTGTCAAACAAAATGTCAACTTTCTTATTGACCCAAACTGAGTTTAATTTTAAGTGGTAAAAGGCACTGTCATCCATAAACATGTGTGCTTTAGGCAACTTGGACACAAAGACCCCCCATTTCTTGGTACATATCTGGTACATGTGTACCCAGATTTATGTGTATTTAATACAAATAAGGAAATTTGACACTACAAGAAAAGAGACACCTATGTCACAGTTAAGTAAAAATTAAAAAATTAAATCAATAAGATCTAGATCTTTTAAATACAGCATACAAGCTTAACTTTCCTGCTGAACTAAAAACAAATATGAAATTTACTTTCATCCTATAGTGTTATCCTATAGTGTTCAATTAAGAATGATTTAGTAGTCTCTGTGTTCAATTTGCAGCATTTCACTGCTAGTACCACTTCAGTTAAAGTTGCATTAAGTTTTTCAATTTTCTGAATTTTTTTGGATTTTTTAAAAATATATTTTTTTAAAAATAGATATCTTCTAACCACGATCGGTGACATTCATTTTCTAAAATTTCATTTCTTTTAGCTGTAAATAAACGGAATCCTCTGACCGGTTGGTCAGTGTTTTACGATGGTAATTATGAGCTTGGAACATGCGCACGAATGTACGGAAAACCCTAGAATCGAAGGTGAAACATGACAGATTGCATTAATTATCCTTCATTAACATCCAGATGTATTGGAAATGGTGTTATGCATGCCTTACTAAGTCACAAATGACAAGTTCAACGAAGTTCTGTGTTTAATTTATCGTATTTCACTGTTTTGAAAGTTGAGTTTAAATGACCCAGGTTTTGATGACGTAGCCATGTTCTAATATTAGATCACAAATGCTGCATCTCGCTGGGTAAATACTGTAATTTCTGTATTTATTCGAGCTTTTATCGTTGAACCAAATGTAACATTGTTCATTAGGAACATCATTAATTAGATTAGCACGGTTTAAATTTTTTCTTTGGAAAACTTAATGCAGCTTTAAATATACCGATACATAATTTATTCAGTGCTTGGCACAATAATTTTAAACCTAATATTTTCCATAATTTAAAAAAAAAGATAGTTTTATGGTTTTACAAATAAAAATGATACTTTAAATTCTTCAATATCTTGAAATCAGTCACATTTGAATTACCGGTAAGAAGAATCACTAGGACAATTTTTGAAACTCCAGTTGAAATTAGAGTATCTACAAAGTGGTTTAAAGAGAGACAATTCCTACATTCTTAAGGGTATCTTACAGCTGATACCCATATAAATGTTGATCCTTTTTGTCAAAAAGGATAACTCTACTTTATTTGATTTTAAAGATAATGATAAAAATATTTACACTTAAATTTATTGACTATTCACCTGTTTGTTTGAAACTTTATCAGCCAAATTTTTTGTCAGCAAAGAATTTAAAAATATTTAGAAACCTTGAAATTTTTAACTATTTTCTGCTAAATTGTTTGTTTTAAATTTTACTTGCCATTAACATTTGTCAAGGAGAACTTAGACGGACTTAATGTTTTCATACTTTAGAAAACTGACTGTTTGCATGTTATTTTTTCTTAATTTAGTACATATCGCTGGTAATTTTAATAATTTATTTTTTTTAATTTAATAAACATATATTTATTTATATTTATTTATTTATTTATTTATTTTTTTTTTTTGTGGGTTTACATATTCCTCTTTTATGTTTTAGTTCAAAAATTAAAATTTTACATAGCCAAAGAATAGTCTGCCATTGTGATCCATCAACGTCCCCAAAGTAACCAAACTGTTGCCTAATTATCTCCCCTTTTCAGCCACTAGTACATGTTTTAACCACCATTACATTTAAATGAACAGATATTTTAAATGAACAGATATTTTAAACAATGGTATTTTCTGCTACATAGACTGAAAACCTAACCTTTCCTAACCTTTATTATAATGGAATATTCTTTTTCTGTTTAATTACTGAATTAAGCTCATGCCAAAATGTGATAAAGGGGTCAAAGGGTTTACAAATATTCTGGCGTTAAAGCAATAAATACCTTAATGCCTTCTTCATTAATAGTTTGGCTACTACTCGAGTGACCTGTATCTATCCCAGAGTCCTTTATTTGAGGTTCTGGCCAATTAGTATCGAAACCAGTGTTGCCATGGCGACCCTCTGAGCAGCATTTACATTCAAATTTACACCATGCATTTTTCATACATCTATCCACAGATGACAGATTTTTTGAAGAAATTTCTTGACTTTCAATAACGCCTGGAAACATATTAAACCTAAAATTAGAAGCTCTTTCCAAAAAGAAAACAAAAAACTAAAAAACAAAAAAAAAATAAATAAATAAATAAATAAAGCTCTTGAATGCTCAGGACTCTGCTATCACCAACTAAATAGTCCGCCGTTGTGATCCATCAACTAAAGATATAAAATAAAAACAAAATTCTATCTATGGCGGGAGCTAGGAAAAGTTCGGTCAAACAACAATAACTTGTAGAGAATCAGTCTATCCTGATCATAATCAGAATGAAACTGTCTTTAAACTTCATAAATAGGCTTACATAGGATGTGTGGTACTCTCTGAACAGTTTTGCAATAACAAGAATCATATGTATCAATGAATTCTTTCTATACAATTTATATAATTTAAATTCTTTTAGATTTTATTTTTTGTCATTTTCAACTTTTCCCAGCTCTATTGTTGGGTAAAAACAAACACACACCCATAAATTCTCATCTGGTTTGTACAAAATCTGTTTTTTAATTAAATGAAAATGAAAAATCTGGCCACTCATGTCAATATTTCAATATTGCTGTACTAAGCTTAAACAATAAATGACTTTTTGAATTAAAAATAAAAAATCGTTTCTTTTAAATTGTGTGCTTGGACTTACATGTATACAAAAGAAAATATAATGTGATATTCATGTTCTGAACATAAACATCCAATTCTGTAAAACTAATTTTTATCAAATTTTTTGGAAGCACGACTATGTCATTTCACTATTTTAAAAAAAATGTCACAAACATCGATTTCAAGTAAGGTTACCACACTGTTTCTTCGATCCAACTAAATAATAATGTCTTTGATATAATTCACAGCTAACATCTGTTGTTTGCACTTTTATAAAAAGTGCTTGACCAAAGGGAAGATAATTTTGTCACATTTCTCTTGTGCACACTTTAAGAGTGCATAATCAATGGGGAGCTATTTTTGTTGTATTAAGGTTGAGAACACTTTCATAAAGTACATGACCAAAGGGAGATAATTTCATAACATCAATGTTATACACACATGACCAAAAAAGGGGATAATAATGTTGCATCATTGTTATGAACACTTTCAAAGAGTACTTAAAACCAAAAGAAAGATAATTTTGTTGCATCAATGTTGTGTACACTTTTATAAAGTACTTTAAACCAAAGGGAAGATAATTTTGTTACATCAATGTTGTGAACACTTTATAAAATTTATAAAGTACATTACCAAAATGGATAATTTCGTGTGCATCAATGTTATGAACCCTTTCATAGAAAACATGGCGAAAGGGGAGATTATTATGTTACATTGATGTTGTGCCAACTTTTATAAAGAACATTACCACAGGGAAGATAATTGTCTTGCATCAAAGTCTTGCACACTCATAGAGTACATAACCAAAGGGGAGATAATTTTGTTGCATCAATCATTATGGAAACCAGATGAGAATTACAAGTGTATTATTTCTTTCTACCAACAATTAGCCATAGCTAGACCCTATAGCTAGTGCAGCATATATGCAATCATGCTTAATCCATACATAACAAACTCACCGACAAAAACTTTTTAATTTTTGCAGCTAGGATTTCATCTTTCCTCCATCGTTCATCACCCATATGAAATTCGCCTATGTAATTTAAATCACATTTTGAACGAATATATAAAATTTAGACACATAGAGTATTCAAATTTTAATGTAAAACTGTGTTGCCATAGATACATTATTATAATTTAAAATATAACAGATAAGTCAGTAAAATACTCATGTCATTTTTCAAAACCAGTGTATGTTGAGTGGAGAAATAGCGTTTTATACCCAGGTCATGATTTTTTCACTAATATGAAGGAGCTCAGTTTTTGGACAGTGAAGGAAACTAGAATACATAGAGAAAACAACCAAAATTTGACAAGCAAACTAACAAACTTTTTCAGACAAGGATCCACCCCTGATTGGGAATGAACCTAGGTCATGAGAGACAGTGTGATCCATAAATGATCCCTTTACATGTTTCAGCCACCAAGGCCTTTAGTGACAAAAGCTGTCAGCAGCACATTCAGTCCATAAAAAAATTAAATTAAAATTCTATCAGTTGTCCATTGATCAAAGAATCAAAAATTTAAAACATTAGTACAGTCTAGAAAGATTAGTTGCTAGAACAATGGCCTATAGTGAAAGAGACCACAGGTTAAATATCTTGTTCTACACATATATAGTTGGTAAAACAATGGCCAATAGTGAAGGAGACCACAGGTTCAATATCTTGTTCTACAGATATATAGATGGTAGAACAATGGCCAAAAGTGAAGAAGACCACAGGTTTAATATCTTGTTCTACACATATATAGTTGGTAGAACAATGGCCTATAGTGAAGGAGACCACAGGTTTAATATCTTGTTCTACACATATATAGTTGGTAAAACAAAGGTCAATAGTGAAGGAGGCCACAGGTTTAATATCTTGTTCTACACATAAACAGTTGGTAGAACAATGGCCTATATTGAAGGAGGCCACAGGTTTAATATCTTGTTCTACACATATATAGTTGGTAGAACAATGGCCTATAGTGAAGGAGACCACAGGTTAAATATTTTGTTCTACACATATATAGTTGGTAGAACAATGGTCAATAGTGAAGGAGGCCACAGGTTTAATATCTTGTTCTACACTTAAATAGTTGGTAGAACAATGGCCTATAGTGAAGAACGCCACAGGTTTAATATCTTGTTCTACACATATATAGTTGGTAGAACAATGGCTAATAGTGAAAGAGACCACAGATTTAATATCTTGTTCTACACATATATAGTTGGTAGAACAATGGTCAATAGTGAAGGAGGCCACAGGTTTAATATCTTGTTTTACACATATATAGTTGGTAGAACAATGGCCAAAAGTGAAGAAGACCACAGGTTTAATATCTTGTTCTACACATATATAGTTGGTAGAACAATAGCCAATAGTGAAAGAGACCACAGGTTTAATATCTTGTTCTACACATATATAGTTGGTAGAACAATGGCCAATAGTGAAGGAGACCACAGGTTTAATATCTTGTTTTACACATATTTAGTTGGTAGAACAATAGCCAATAGTGAAGGAGACCACAGGTTTAATATCTTGTTCTACACATATATAGTTGGTAGAACAATGGCCAATAGTGAAGGAGACCACAGGTTTAATATCTTGTTCTACACATATATATTTGGTAGAACAATGGCCTATAGTGAAGGAGACCACAGGTTTAATATCTTGTTCTACACATATATAGTTGGTAGAACAATGGTCAATAGTGAAGGAGACCACAGGTTAATATCTTGTTCTACACATATATAGTTGGTAGAAAAATGGCCTATAGTGAAGGAGACCACAGGTTTAATATCTTGTTCTACACATATATAGTTGGTAGAACAATGGCCAATAGTGAAGGAGACCACAGGTTTAATATCTTGTTCTACACATATATAGTTGGTAGAAAAATGGCCTATAGTGAAGGAGACCACAGGTTTAATATCTTGTTCTACACATATATAGTTGGTAGAATATTGGCCTATAGTTAAGGAGACCACAGATTTAATATCTTGTTCTACATATATATAGTTGGTAGAATATTGGCCTATAGTGAAGGAGACCACAGGTTTAATATCTTGTTCGACACATATATAGTTGGTAATACAATGGCCTATAGTGAAGGAGACCACAGGTTTTATATCTTGTTCTACATATATATAGTTGGTAGAACAATGGCCTATAGTGAAGGAGGCCACAGGTTTAATATCTTGTTCTACACATATATAATTGGTAGAACAATGGTCAATAGTGAAGGAGACCACAGGTTAATATCTTGTTCTACACATGTATAGTTGGTAGAACAATGGCCAATAGTGAAGGAGACCACAGGTTTAATATCTTGTTCTACACATATATAGTTGGTAGAAAAATGGCCTATAGTAAAGGAGACCACAGGTTTAATATCTTGTTCTACATATATATATAAATATATATATATATTTTTTATTTTGTTGCATTTGGTTAGCTTTTTAAACATAAAGTGGTTAACCTATGCATCAGTCAAATATCAATCATAAAGGTTGAGCCTGGTGTTGTGTCTATATCAAGAAGATCGAATAGAAAAATGGAATGGAAGAAAGGTCCTAGATGCAGTTTGTCAATTAAAAACATAAGACAATTTATTAAAATCATGCTGATTAACCTCAGAGCTTTACATTAAACTTTTTAAAAAATCTTTTTTAACCCACTTAAGTTTATCTGGTGCAGTACAATTCAGTTTTCACATGTTCCCATAAAAAAGTTATCTGATTATATATCATTTTATATAAAATATTTGAAAACATCAAAAAATTATTTTCTGTTAAATCAATCTGTTCTATTAACAAGCTAACTGTAGGACACTCTAGTTAAGATTAAGTTTTCCACATTATGTTGCCAAAAAATAAACTTTTTCTGTTAGCCAAGTCACCAAATGATTCATTAATTTTCAACTGTTTGGCTTATGTTTTTGTCTATCAAACTTTTCGGTCCCTAGTGTCACTGATGAGGAATGATTTTTCGAAATGTGCACATACAAAACATCAAAAGTTAACAGGTATTTTTGTATTTTTTGTAATACATTTACATGCCTAATATACACTTTACACTTTTCTTGACATCCGTCATTTGTAAAGATTGATTGGACTGATTTATATATGTCTAATTTACATTAAGACACCATCAGCTAAAGGTAAAGTGGCAGACATTGTTATCTTCACAGTACACTCATGGCAGCAGAGTGATATTGTTTAAAACCAAAATCAACACTCTTTTTCTTATATTAAGGAAGCTTACCTTGTTTTGAGTTACCTGTGATGTCATGTCAGTATAATAGAAGTAGTATCTAACATAATGGACAGTTGTTATAATGATGACAAAGTGACGTACGGAGAAGAAAGTAATGACTCTGACATGGACCTGATTATGTCAGATGGTTCATCATTATTTGGGGAAGCAGTAGTCCAGGATTTTAGAGGAAACCAAAGTAGCCGTAGAAAACCAACGACTTTTGGCAAGTAAACCATAAAACAAACATCCTAGCACTAGGATCTGCCCCAGAGGGTTTCTAACCTAGGCGATGAGCGACACTGTGAACCAAAAGCACACCCTTAAGACCTCTCTAACACTATTAGACACTAAGGGGAATGTACGCTCATGGGGATAGGCAGCAAGGGTTCTTTATTGCCAACAATACACTGGGCATTGGATTTTAAGGTCTGATCTGATAGATCTGCAATTTTTATTTCTAAATGCAAAAAGCTTGGCATAAAAACAGTCACTACATATTTTCAAGTCAGATTGAGATGTACCGGTATCAAACTTTAACTTTCCATATATACACAAAGCAAGTGACTGTAGATATAACTATATATATAATAATTATATAGTGAACTCTTATCCACTTATTCAACAATGGTCATTAATGTCCAGCCCTGCAAATACAAAAGCATTCAAATCCTAATTTAGCACAGCTAGAGGGCATCTAGCTGCTGATGTAAAACCCTTTAAATTTTGTAGTGATTGGGTAAATGAATACTTCTAATCAAACTTACGATTAAAGTAGTTTAGTTTTGGCTAATGAAACATTTTTAAAAACATTTCCATGGTTGACTGAAGTATTAAAATTCTTTTTAGCTACTTCAAGGAGCAAAAATTCAACTAAACAACAACTTCTTGGTAGATAATTTCACTTTCATCATGGAAGACTCATTGTGGATGAAATTCAGGATGAAAATTTACTTACAGACTTATCAGTCTGAGCTGCGACTTATCAGGCTAACCTGCGACTTATCAGGCTAACCTGCGACTTATCAGGCTGACCTGCGACTTATCAGTCTGACCTGCGACCTGTGACTTACCAGTCTGACCTGTGACTTATCAGTCTGAACTGCGACTTATCAGTCTGACCTGCGACTTATCAGTCTGACCTGCGACCTGTGACTTACCAGTCTGACCTGTGACTTATCAGTCTGACCTGCGACTTATCAGTCTGACCTGCGACTTATCAGTCTGAACTGCGACTTATCAGGCCGACCTGCGACTTATCAGTCTGAACTGTTACTTATCAGTTTGACCTTTACGTAAATTCTCTTTGTTCTTTTTCAATTCCATAAAAATATCAGTTGTGTACTGGATTAATTCTAATTTCCGACACCTAGTCTGATGCAAGGGTTAAAAGACAGAATTGTCTTAGAAACAGCATAAAAATGTTAATGCTATACTTCATTCATTAAAATCATTAAAACATCTTTCAAGCCTGATGCCTGGTTTTAAACTTAACTGTGCCATTATGGCATTTATGGATACGATTTATTTAAGCCAATTCCTTAATTACTATAGTCTGTTTCAAAATACTCACCTCCTTTTTCACTGATAATACTTTCACTTTCCAGATCTTGTTCTTCTCCGCTTGAACACTCTGGTGTAGATCTTATTTCATCGTCAGAACTACTTAATGATTGCTGGCGGGGAGGTTTGCCTCGCCTTTGTTTATGGGGTTTGGGAGGGGGAGGTCTTGCACAATCTGAGGGATCTGAACTTAAAGAATCATTTCGTAGCATACTGTCTAATTTCCGACTACGATTATTGCGAGAATTGCGACCCGTTGCAGCAGTACTTGGATCCAAATGCTGTTTATCACGAAATTTATCACTTTCACGAGTGTCCTCTATTCCAGATGGTGAATCACTTGGTTGTTCTACTTTTATATGATGCTTTGGTAAATTTGGAGATCGCTCACTGCGAGCGTCATAAATGTCTGCTGAAATTGGTGAGCGACGGTCCTTACTACTACTATTACTTGGAATTCTATCACGATGATGTCGATTGTTCACATGTCTATCAGATTTTTGAATTTGCTGAGGATCCCGTATATGAGAGTTTATTGATTTTCCATGAGGGTCACGCCCTCTACGTTTGCTATTATCCAATGAGTCTAATTTTTCTCTTGAGCCTTTCATTTCTCTAACATCGGCACTGTCACGATTTTTTATGCTATCAACTGGAGATTGTCTACGAGATTCATGTAAAACATCTTTGCGTTTATCACTTGCTGGCCCTTCCGGCCTTCGTTTATAACCATCTTCTCTACCAGACCAATCTTCCCTGCCTTCTCTTGCTTGACGTGCCGCTAACTCCTCTCTTGACCCCCTGAAAGAAAAAAAAAATATATCGTTAATAAAAATCATTTGTTCAGGTCATATGTATCAGAGAAAATTATTGAGTTATTTCTCTTTTTAATGGTTCTCAGTATAAAGAAAACAAATGTTAGATAAAGACGGTCATCATTTGAGCCCTGAGCTCACGATTAAGCCCTTAGCCCTTGAAAAAAAAATGCAAAACGAATTACATAACTTGTACTATTTTAGCCATGTGAACTGTATCTATCTAGAATTTTATAATTTGTGGTTTGTTCAGTATGTGTTAATTAACTGACTGAAATGAAATGTCACATTTCATTTAATCTTTGCTGTATCATGTTAATGGTTATTAACAAATGTGTATATATAAATTGATAAAACTCATAAATAATAGTCTACTGCTGAACCTTGAAGTGATCACTTACAGATCACAGAGCCCTTCACCAATAGACTGTCATTCCACTTTGGTAAATCCTGGTAAAAGAAAACTGTCACTCAGTTGGTCGATGTGGTGGTTTTTCTCCTCTGTCCCAAAAACAAACTACGTAAGATGTTTAGGAAAATAACTCAACAATTCAATTAATTAACCATTTGGAAAATCCACTTACACACCAACTGATCAACCAATTACCACCCAACCAACCAACCAACCAACCAACAAATCTAGTAACTGAACAACTGACAGTTCAATCATCCAACCAACACATCAAACAACCAATCAAATCATCCAACCGAAACGTCCAACAACCAATCAAATCATACAATCAACACATCAAACAACCAATCAAATCATCCTACCAACCCACAAAACAACCAATCAAATAATCCAACCAACCCACAAAACAACCAACCAATCAACCAACTATTAATCTAATCAACTAACAAATCGATGAATCAATCAGAAACAGGTAGATATTGGAGGTTATACTTGCATTCTAAAATGATGTATTTTTTTAAACGGTACAAAACCATATACTGTAGAACTTAAATAACTCAAACTTTGATATCTCAAATACCACAGATAACTCGAAGTCTATATTTTGTTGCGACCGGTTTTCTATAAATTTATATTAGGACAACTTTGTTAACTCAAACTTCTATAATTTGTATACCCCTGAAAACTCTAAGTAAAAATTTGGTCTGTAGTTTAAAAATCTATTAAAAATTAACTTAAAAAACTCGAATTTTTCTCTAAAAATGTGTGATCAATAAAACAATCAGAGAAATCACATATCGATATTATTAGAGAAGTGAACCAAGTAGTTCTAATTGTCTACCGTAATAATTAGTATCAATTAACGGATTAATATTCAGTACCGTCATGGACAATTAATTTTGATAGTTAAGCTAATCCCTTACCCCTATCTTTAATTATGGTAGCTGATTAATATGCAGCTGTCGGTAACAGTTCAACTGTCGACTTCATGATTCTCCAAACTTAAATTAAGCGACTAACCCAGAGGTACTCACAACTGCATTAAATCATTAATGACTTACTGCACTGCTTTGT
Organism: Tegillarca granosa; assembly: GCA_029721355.1. Taxonomy (NCBI): domain Eukaryota; kingdom Metazoa; phylum Mollusca; class Bivalvia; order Arcoida; family Arcidae; genus Tegillarca; species Tegillarca granosa. The sequence goes on along the minus strand of CM056610.1, from coordinate 4,503,991 downwards.
AATTTTATTAACTATGAGTTCGTATTTTCTTGAAAATGTAATAAATAAGTATTGCTGATAAACATGTGCACATATATGATTTCCGATTATTTGTATACATCATGATTTTAAAATAAAAGAACATGTTTTATAAATAACATGTTTTGTACAGAAGTGTTTGTGCGGTAGATATCAATTTTTTTATAATAATAATAGTTTATTATTATTATTATTATTATTATGTTTCGAAAGTATCAATTTGTATTTATTGTTTTCCTCTATTGCATCTCATTCAAGTTCCAATCACTGTTTACAACACCAAAGATTTCTGTAGCGGAAAATATACTAGTATTAAGGTGAAGTCATTCGTCAACTATGATAACTGGAACATCCCAATAACTCGAAGTCACCACCGAAGTCCCATGCATTTCAAGTTATCGAAGTTTTACTGTATCACAGACATAATGACAGCCACTGATGACAACGAAATTAACACCTAAGTCTCGCCTTATGGCAATGCCAGGCTCAACAAAAATTCAAAAGAAGTCAGACAAACTGAAGCTGCCTTCACAATGCTTTGAGTAGAATGTATTCGGTTGCTTCTGAAAAACAGCTTTTATTTAAGTTCACATAATTTTTTCCTCGTCTAAAGGGCAAAAGAATGGCAAATTCAAATTCCACATTTTTTTTTTTTTTTGTCATTCCAAATATCATTTATATATGAATTTACTAAGTATTAAAAATATTAAATATCAAAATCAAAAATAAATGTGCAATGGTACTTCTACTTCGTGACTTGAAAAAACCAGCACAACTGCACTGATCTTGTTGACATCAAAAACAAATAAATGATTGGCATGTGAGTAGGCTTGTATGATTTCATGTTTTTAAACAATTTTTCACCTATAACCCATTGAAGTCATTAGAAATTTTAAACATCATTATTTGAATTATTAAAAACTTATGTAGGATGGACAATGTATTATAGATAGGCTAAATACATAGGGAGTTATTTTCAGGAAGATAAATTTTGGCCATTTAAACAAGAAAAGTCAGTTGAAAATATAGGGTATTTATTTTGATAATTAAAACTAATTTAGGGTCAACCAATATACAAAATATTTCACCATTTTTATTTTGATGATTTTAATACTACCACCAAAATACACCAAACTTTGCACCCTGCAAAACTATACAATATCATACAATATTTACATACCTGACACGGTCAGCTGTTTCACGCCTAATTTCCCTGGAAACATCAGCGAATTGTTCACTATGGGGATCCTGTCTACCTCTGTCAGGATATCGACCCTTTTCATCAGGTCCCCTTCCATGAGGTGGTTCACGACCTCGATTTTCTACATAAGGATACCTATTATCTTTCTGAAAATGTCTTCTATCCTGCCCCTCTCTACGTTCAGTTTCAGAAAGCCTAGATTCACTATGATAACGTGGTGCAGCAGGAGACCGGTCACGCCGCCGGCCTCTTTCAGGTATATTTCCCCTTTCTCTTAACATGTCTTTCTCACCCATTTCTGCCGATAATGACACTTGTCTTTTTAATTCTTTACCATGGTAACTTCCTGTGCGAGCCATGTGTCTATCACGTTTATTTTCTAGATTTTCTTTTTCAGAACTTTGACCACTACTGTCACCATGCTTTTCATGCATTTTTTGTCGTTTTTCAGTTGGTGGACTAACATCTGTTTTTGTTGAAGCTGTTTCACTTCCTGACGGCGTATCAACATCAAGTTGCACAGGTTTAGCCATGCCACCATGATACCATGCTCCTGTTTTTGCCAGCAGATCTTGTTTTTTCCGACACAAATTACATGCCCAAACCGTCTGCAACACAACAAGAGACAATACATTACAACTAATAATTACTCACATCTTTTAAATTTAATTTTTTCTCCATCATCTTTTTTTTTATTTTTGGGGGGGAGGGGGAAGGCAAATATGACTCTCAACTTTAACAGTCCTTTCTAATGCAGCTCTAACTAGTTTAAATACAAAAGCTTCAAAGTTGAGGTTGTCATTGAATTTTAAAATTTTTAGTCCATGGCCAAGTTGTTCAAAGCTCTGTTACCAAGTCGTTCAAAGCTCTGTTACCAAGTCGTTTAAATCTCTATTACCAAGTCGTTCAAAGCTCTGTTACCAAGTCATTCAAAGCTCTGTTACCAAGTCGTTCAAAGCTCTGTTACCAAGTCGTTCAAAGCTCTGTTACCAAGTTGTTTAAAGATCTGTTAAGTTAACTCATTGGTGAGTGAAAATTTCTATCTTGTGTATTATAACTATAAATCAATATTTTTTAAAAATTTCTGTTCAAAATCTAAGGTAAACAATTGTTATCAAACAGAAACAAAGAAAGTACAATTTTTGAATTTGAAAAAAGTCCAGGGCTAAAAATTTAGGTGATCCTTGGTCTCAAATGCCTAGGCTACTTACTGGTCCTGAAATGATTTTTAAAACCACCCGGCTATATATCCCAGAGATATAATAATAAACAGTGGGATGTGTATAGCCATTACCTAAGTGAATTAGTTATACAATTGAATATTACACCTAACAGTTTTCACTGCAAGTAGCACTTAAGATGAATGTACTGTTCAGTCATATGAACAACTCTTGTCAAACATATCATTTAGTGAAAGAAGTCACTTCATGCAAATAGACTATCCAGTAGCTACTTCAGTCCATATGCTGTTAAGTGCCAACAGTGGCTGCAGTCAAATTTACAGTACCATTTAGCCACATATTCTGTAAATTGGAAAATTTTTGTGGTTGTCTAATTTCCATTTTATTTTTTGTGAAAATTCATGAGAGTAACCAAGAAAATGAAACTTTAATGAATAATTTATTTTGTGGTATTGCACTTACATTTGCACTAACCATCATCCGACAATGCAAAAATAAGAGCACGGGAATACTAGTATCTTGAAATCTAGGTTCTTATGAAAATTACCAGATGCTTAAATTTCCTAATTTACAGTATTGTGCAGTGACGGTAGCAATTCAAGTTCAATTCATTATTAAGAGATTATATATAGTCAAAATATTAGTAAGGCTGTTTGTGTAAAAACAAAAATAGAAAGTTATAACTAAAACATTGGCACATTTGTGTCAACTTGGCACTGGAGATATAAATCGCTGATAGAGTTGGCACATTTAGACATTTTCTTGATGCACATGACAATATTAGTGTTAAAGACACGTCCTTTTAAGTCTATTACAAACACACTGCATGGTGAATACAATCTAATGGAACCCGCCAGCGTATCACATGATTAGAACCTCTTAACGTTTGGGCGGAATGAAATTGATACATTTACGTCAAATATGCTTGAAAAAAAACGTTGTAATTATGGGAAAAATGTCACTTTTTAACTGTCCCTCACAAGCCTTTTGAGGTACCACATAGTGCTCTTGGGAATTCCATTGCCATTTATAACAAAAAAATTTGTGATAACCTGGTGCGAAATCATAGAATATGTTTATTGTGATATATTGTTATACAAGAAATAAATTGTGATACAATGATACATTGTGATACAATTGAAATACACTGTGATATATCAGATACATTGTGATACTGTATAACTTTTTATACTATACACTTGAATAAAACTGTATACTGAAGAATTAAAAATATTCACTGTGTATAAATGTATGTGGGTTTCATAGTTACCGATCAATACATCTCAAATTTGTTTGTCATATATATATACAGAACCTATATCAACTTGACACCTTCATGAAACTGTAAAAATGTTTATATCAGTAAAAGCGTTCTTGATGACATAACTGCTGACATTTATTCATGTACTAGCCAAAGTATTCTTCAGGCCCAAACTTCAGACATTAATTGCAAGCAAAAGTGTTCTTCCCTTGAAAAACTTTGAATATTTATACAAGAAAAACAGAGTTTTCTAAACTAAATCCTGAAATTTTTTATAAAACAGTTATTGACTTTTGATGATATTAATGAGGTTTAACGTCCCAGTCAAGAATTTTTCACTTATATCGAGATGTCACCAGCTATAGGTTATGAAGTAGAATTTTTACCTTCGCACTGGGCTTCGGGCAATGTGCAGGGAAGGTTCTTCAACATGCCACACCTGCTGTGACACAGGGCATAGGTTTTCCGGGTAACTTTTGATGAGGTTAAAAGTGACCTGTAATTTTCAATCTTACCTGTAATACTTTGTAACATCTCTATTTGTTAACAGTAAAACCTTAAAATTTCAGTTTGAGACTGGTTAAAAATTCAGACTTATTGATGATACTGATAATAAAATTTGCAGACGTTATTTGATTACATATACAACACATGTAAAAAGTGATTTACAGGGACATAACTCCCTTTATTTTTTACTTAAGCATTATATACATTCACATGATCAATCACAGCTATAGGGTCACATGTTAAAACATCAATTTTCATACCAATCTTTCTTTTAACAACCACAGTTTTAAACACAATGAGCATCATGTAGTACATGGAGGTAATATATGAAGCTACAAGAAAAATCTTGTGATATTTGGTAAACAAAGGTTGATTTTTTTTTTATCAAGCTATGAGCAAAAAAAAATAAATAAATAAAAATAAAAAGCATAACAACATCTGTCAAAAACATTTGCTAATGACCATGCATTTGCCGCAAACCTGCAAAATAGAGGATTTAATGAGACAGTGAAGTTTGTAGAGAAAGCTGGTACATTCCTTAATCTGTAAAATTGGCATTTTTGAAACTGCAAAATGTGGCTTTATTGAAACTGCAAAATGTGGCTTTAATGAAACTGCAGAATGTGGCTTTAATGAAACTGCAGAATGTGGCTTTAATGAAACTGCAAAATGTGGCTTTAATGAAACTACAAAATGTGGCTTTATTGAAACTGTAAAATGTGGCTTTATTTAAACTGCAAAATGTTGCTTTATTTAAACTGCAAAATGTGGCTTTATTGAAACTGCAAAATGTGGCTTTAATGAAACTGCAGAATGTGGCTTTAATGAAACTGCAGAATGTGGCTTTAATGAAACTGCAAAATGTGGCTTTAATGAAACTTCAAAATGTGGCTTTATTGAAACTGCAAAATGTGGCTTTATTGAAACTGCAAAATGTGGCTTTATTGAAACTGCAAAATATGGCTTTAATGAAACTGCAGAATGTGGCTTTAATGAAACTGCAGAATGTGGCTTTAATGAAACTGTAGAATGTGGCTTTATAGAAACTGCAGAATGTGGCTTTAATGAAACTGCAAAATGTGGCTTTATTGAAACTGCAAAATGTGGCTTTAATGAAACTGCAGAATGTGGCTTTAATGAAACTGCAGAATGTGGCTTTAATGAAACTGTAGAATGTGGCTTTATAGAAACTGCAGAATGTGGCTTTAATGAAACTGCAAAATGTGGCTTTATTGAAACTGCAAAATGTGGCTTTAATGAAACTGCAGAATGTGGCATTAATGAAACTGCAAAATGTGGCTTTAATGAAACTGCAGAATGTGGATTTATAGAAACAGCAGAATGTGGCTTTAATGAAACTGCAAAATGTGGCTTTATTGAAACTGCAAAAGTGGCTTTATTGAAACTGCAAAATGTGGCTTTAATGAAACTGCAGAATGTGGCTTTATAGAAGCTGCAGAATGTGGCTTTATGGAAACTGTAAAATGTTGGTTTACAGAAATTGCAAATTTTTCACTTATAATAAGGTGGTTAGTTTTGTAACTGTAGATAAACAAAGCACTTGGAAAAAAAGAAATGGCCATGGGCAAGAAATCTGACAAATGTTCTCCACACTAGAAAATGCCTAATGTCTAATTTAAACCATAGGAGTGTCAAGCAAAGACTTTAGAACACTAGGACAATGTGGCCCCTATTTACAACAAAGTTTACACAATCATCTACTTACAACAAAGTTTACACAATCATCACCTGCAGAATACATTTACCTCATATTTACTGTGTGTGACCTTAAATGAAGGCCAGAAAAAAATGGCAACAACTGAAACTACACATTTGTTTATCATACAATATCAAGTTTGTCAAAAACATGGTTTTTTGTAGAGCCTGACAGGTTGACCACAATTTTTATAATGTGGAGAAAATAATGTGTTCATTAGTTTGCCAAAGACATGGTTACCATGGAGCTCATACAACACCATGTCTCAATCTGACCTAAGAAAATGATGTGTTCATTAGTTTACCATGGACATTGTTACCATGGAGCTCATACAACACCATGTCTCAATCTGACCTAAGAAAATGATGTGTTCATTAGTTTACCAAGGACATTGTTACCATGGAGCTCATACAACACCATGTCTCAATTTGACCTATATTGAAATCAACAAGGAAAACCTAGCATTTGATGTGATCTTTAATTTGTAAAACACAAAATTACTGAAAAACTTTTTTTCACAATGTTGATCACACTTAGTCCAATGTGACCTTACTATGAAGAACAACAATGAAAACTTTACATTTGATGTGATCTTTAGTTTGTCATACACGGGGTTACCATAGAGCTCATGTAACATGTTGATCACACTTATCACAATGTGACCTATAAAGGGATTCAATGATAGAAAAAATGACATTCGATGTGATCTTTAATTTGCCAAACACATGGTAACTAGGAGCTTGAGTATCATGCATATTGATCACACTTATCTCAATGTGACCAATACAAAGATTCAACAACAGAAACTTGAATTGATCTTTAGTTTGTCATACATGTAGTTACCATGGAGTCCATACATTGTCATATTGATCACACTCAATATGACCTTTATCGATATCAAAAATGAAAACTTTGCATCTGACACAAAGTTCGATGAAGCTTATACAGCATCATGTTGATCGTACTGATCTCGATGACATTTATTGTGTGTGACCTTTTCTCTGCAGAAATAAAATGTCAATAATGAAAATTAAACTTTTGACAATATCAAGATCTTTGTTGTCTATTAGACAATACCACTGAAAATAAATGTTGCCATGGTAATGACATTAACTTATTTATAAATTTATAAAATTTATCATCCAATCCATGAAAATCTACAGTTCTAAAGATATAAAAGTTCAGATGTGGTTAATTGACAAAAAGTTTATTCAAAATTAAAATGTTTACAACTGTCACACTGTTGGTCACCATAGAAACCACCAGTTTTCAAAACAAATCCTTCAGCTGACTTTTTGTAGACAAGGATCAAAACATTTTTTAAAAGAAAATATTCAGACAATGTACAGTTCCTTATTATACCCAGGGGTACATATATGTAATTTGTAGGTATTGACAACGCTTGGTTTAACAAAGATGGGTTCAACAAAGATAATTAAAAAACTCCCAAAAATTCTTTAGTAGTTTTTTTTTGTAGATAAGAATTAAAAGATTTTTTCTGAAGAAAATATTCAGACAATGTACATGTATGGTTCCTCAGTTACACTAACAGGTAATATGGAGGGACTGACAAAGCTGGGTTCAACAAAGATAGGAAACCCACTCAAGAAAATCGCTGACATTTTGTAGATAAGAATCAAAAGATTTTTTTCTGAAAATAATATTCAGACAATGTATTGTTCCTCAAACTCACAAGTAAAATAGGGGGATTGACAAAGCTAGGTTCAACAAAGATGGGTTCAACAAAGATAGGTTAGCCACACACAGTAGTAACAAACTGTCCTTGATTTACAATGTATACATAAATAAAAAGCTAGTAAACAAAATCACTGAAAAATCAGAAATAAAGAGTTACAGTAATAAACTGACAGCACATGCATCTACTGAAAAAACAGCAATACCACATCAGTTTCTAATGTATGACCTTTAAAATTTGCATATGTAAATGAGCTGACCTGTAAGTAATTAATATAACAAAGGGAAGTTTTTAAATTGTTAAAATATATATATATAAAAATAATAATAAAATAATAATTAATAAATCAAAAATATATAACAGCATATACAAGTAATTATTAATTTGTTTAAAAATCTTCATAATTTTTTCATTATTTGAATAAAATCCATTTTTGACAAAAATATTTCTATCATTTATTTGATCAAGACAATTTAAAAATTTAAATTCAATATATACAAATGTCTTAATTTTTAAAATATGGTTACAAATTTTGTTATTTGTTTTATTAAACTGGGGTTGTTCATGTACAGTATAGCCCCTTAAGAGGATTTTTTCGTTTGCTATGGTACCACACAATTTGATGTTTTCCAGAAATAAGGTTTGATTACTGTATATCTGAATCGAATCAAGTGGAGTAATGGAGTCATTTTACACCATCAGGATTTTTTGACTTTATTATACAGAGAGTCTGTTCTTGGATGGTTGAGGAATCCATTGCCTTTTCAATTTCCATTGACTACAGAAACACTTTTTTCTTGCAGCAAAGGTTTTTAAGAGTTAAAAAAGATTGATAACACACTGACATCTATGATTAATTGATTGAATTTATGTCCCAGTAAAGAATATTTCACTTATATCCTGACATCACCAGCTATAGGTGAAGTAGCAGAAATTTTTACCTTTGCAGTGTGCTTAGGGCAATTTGCAGGAAGTTCTTCAGCATGACATGCCTGCTATGACTCAAGGTATCAGTTTTACAGGTCTCTTCCGAAGGCCCCTATAACTTTCATTCCTAAATGCTGAGTGCTTGGCAAAAAACAGTCACTACTTATTTTCAAGTCTTGGTCAGACCCGGCCAAGGTTCGAACCTGGACTTCCTATTAAAGAAGTGAGCACTCTATCAACTGAGCTACTGAAGTGGTGTTGACGTCTATGAAAATGGAACCAAAAGTATACCAAAATTGTGTTTAACTGCAAAACATTGAAATAATAGTATATAGAGACATACCACTGATATTTTTTGTTGAAAATCTGTCTTAGGTATAAAGGTTCCACTGTAAATAGTTTCAGATACATCTCAAATTCTAGGAATACATGTGGGTCATTTTATGATTGTTTGCTATTCACAGCTTCAAAGAAGATTAAGCACAGTCATCACTTTAAGGTCATATGCAAATTTTTAAGGTCATAACAAAAGGTGAACCCGTGGTATTATAAGTAAGAACTTACAGCAGCAGCAGCAGCAGCAGGTGTAGCAGCAGTTTTGTCTCCTGATTGGTCAGATCCCGGTTTTACAGGCTAAAGCAAGATATATATACATATTTAGAGATAGTTACACATCTATGTTATAATTACAAAATATCTAAAGAAAAAGAGTTAGACTAGGCTCAAAAAATTCCAAAACCATTCTGCAGCTTTTTTGCTATTTCATTTACACATCTATGTTATAATTACAAACTATCTAAATGAAAAAGAGTAAGACTAGGCTTGAAAAATTCCAAAACCAGTTCTGCAGCTTTTTTGCTGTTTTGTTTACAAATCTATGTTATAATTACAAAATATCTAAAAGAAAAAGAGTAAGACTAGGCTCGAAAAATTCCAAAACCAGTTCTGCAGCTTTCTTGCTATTGGTCAAATAACACTTTTTTTTCTTTTGTTAAGAATGTTAAAAAAAAATTACCGTAGAATGTAAACGTCCAATGGATAAGTCAAATGGCATTTTCTAGCATACAATGTGATATTTACTTAATAACATTTGGTGTAGGGCAATATTGAATCATATAATTCAACAATTCCATCCCCCCTCCCCCCCCCCCCCCAAAAAAAAAGTTTGTATATATATATAACAAAATCATATTCCATTTTCATTGGAGATAATTATCATAAATAAATGTTATTTGTCTCTTTAAAACACATTGTACATTTTTTCTTTTTTTTCTTTTTTTTTTTTTTGCTAACTAAGATGTTCTTTGTTCCTCCTAATGTGCTTTTTTCGCTTTCTCTCATAGAGAAAGACAGCATAATTTCCTTACTACCATATAAATCTCCTCACAGGTCGTCTCACTTGCCAGGGTTATTGCCCTTTAATACTCTTTCTTATGTTGTATGAGAAGTAAAAAAAAAAAAAGAATTGGAATGTTGGCAATAAAATTTTTTAGGTAGGGGGATTTCAAATAAGTCGGAGGTCAATGCAATGGCAAACAAAGTTAATTTTATTTTAGGCCTAATGGTCTTAGGAATTTTTAGAGCAAGCCCTGTAAGAAAATAAACTGATAAATTTAAGTGCTGAGAACTGTGCTTTAAGACTTACAATCCAAAAGTTATAAATAACAGGTACATAATCTCAAAACAGTTAAAGATTTTAAAGATGCCATTTAGGATCTCTACTTAAAATTCAGAAATATTTGTAAGCAGGTTTTCTGAATTTAAGACCTATACTGAAAAAATACCCAGGAAATTTCTGTAAGCAGGTTTTCTGAATTTAAGACCTATACTGAAAAAACACGCAGGAATATTTGTAAGCAGGTATTCTGAATGTTAAGATCTATACTGAAAAGATCCAAAATTTTTTGTAAGCAGGTATTTTGAATTTAAGATCTATATTTCAGAATCAGAAATATATGTTATCGAGAATTATAATTACTTCATGTGTATTCATAACATTAGCAATAAATTTAAATCATCATGTGGCTTTTTAGCTCATTATCATGCAAAAAGATAATTTTTAATTGAATTCCCCTGAGCTACATATGATAGCGTTTGTGCGGTACAATTATTCCTATTGGCAATGGAATCACATAAAGTGAGGTTTTCCCATAATAACAACGTTTTTTCCGGGAATATTTGACGTAAACATTTTCCATTTTATTCCGCACAAACGTTAAGAGGTATTGATCATGTGGTACGCTTGCGAGTTCCATTATGACCAAATCACCTCTGTTGTGTGTTAAGAAAGATTACAGCATTCTAAGAAAGTTGCCCACCTAAAGTGACTTATGTTATTGTTTTACACCATTGGAATCAAAATTATCCTTGCCTTTCATATACATGTATTACCAAGAGAATTGAGATATTACAAGGAAATCTGATATTCCGATGTTTACTACCAACTATTTTAACCGGACTTCAATATTTTTCTTTTACTGTTTTCAAACTTCAAAGGTGACAACACAATCAATAATTTCAAATAACGTTCACCTTTAAAACAAAAATGGTGGTAGACTTCAAAGAAGCGGTGTTTAATATTAACATATGTAAAATATATAATATTTCAACATTATGTTTCATTTCAATGTACATGTACTTGTGTACTTACAAAATTCGAAATACATGTATAATGAAATAATTCAAAATGTTGAAACTTTACATATTTTACATATTTAAAATTTGCTATCAAATGATGGTTGATGCTTAAGCTTTCTTGTGGGGAATATGATCTCAAATTTTTTGTTTACTATTTTCAAATTTTAAAGGTGACAAACACAATCAATAATTTCAAGCAACCTTCACCTTTGAAACAAAAATGGTGGTAGACTTCAAAGGGGTGTCCAATATTTACTGTACATATGTAAAATATATAAAATTTCAACACTATGTGACATTTCATTGTACATGTACTTAGAAAAATCACAATACATGTACAATGTAATAACTCATAATGTTAAAAATTTTAGCATATTTTACATATTTAAAATTTGCCTTGAAATGATGGCTGATGCTAAGCTTTAAGATGGGAAAACAATCTTGAATTTTAATAGTCTAACAGTTTATTGTTGTGTCTGGCTGACAGATAAATGAAATAAACAGAAATACGTTTATTTCTCAAATTACAAACATGTGATCCTTAAACGTATGTTCAGTTTAATTCAGTTGAAACATGTGTACATGGTGAATCCCTGTTTTAAATTTAAATTAATTTTAGAATTTTACTAAGTCATAGTAGAAGCAGACCTGTATATAGTGTAGTGCACAATATATATATATATATATATCAGGGGTCCAGAAACGGTCATATTTGCCGGACATGTCCGACAAAAAATATTTTTGTCCGATGTGAAATATAGCTTGTCAGACATTTTTAGTTTAAAATAGAATTCAGTTAATCGGACACGTAAATAAATATGTTTATCGGTCATTATTTTACTCGAGTATTTTATCGATCACCTGTCGGTCATTTTCAATAAATAGTACAGATCTAATAATTAGGCTTTTGTTTATTAATCAGTTAAAATCCATGGTCTCAATCTGTTCCTTTTGTTTCATCGTCCGAATCACCATTACTTTTGTTGATAAGTTGTTTTTTAAGTAATCACATCGCTTGACAGACGGAAACCATAAACACCTGAGTACCTGTTAACTGAAGGTCATGGTCGTCGGACTATTTCAAAGAGGTTCCACGCGGGATGTTAAATAATAATACAATGCGCATAGTACGGTTTTGGCAAACTGTTTAGTTATAAATAAATAATTTTGAAAAGTCTAAATAAAATCAAAGAGGTCTCAAAATGAGGTTCAGTAAAGTTTGTGTAACTTCGGGAAAACGAAAATGCGCGATTGTCAATAAACAAAGATGGCTGTCAAACCATGTGTCGTCAACGCCGACAGTTCAAAATCAACACTAATGTGGACATATAAGTCTGACCATATATATTTAAATAACTCCGTAAACACCCCTTTTTAAAAAACTTGTATATTGATATTCAAAATCTTTTTAAAATACATAGTCAGTAACAACGTTTTTCTTTTTTTTTTTTTTTTTTGCTTTTTCCACTGCATTGTCGGTGGTACAGTTGCTTTGGAAAAATGTCCGACACCTCAGTCAAAGTTTTCCTGAGCCCTGATATATATATATATATAAACACTTATAAATAACTGTTGATCAATTCAATACCGAAAGGGTGCTCCTAAACTAAAAAAAAGGAGGGATATATGGATAGAAGAAGAAAAACTTGAAGCCAAAAACATATGTTTAATGAAAAATGGAAAGGAGTTTTGTTACTAAGTCAATTCTATTTCACTGAAGTTGGGGTGGTAATTTCTAAAATGGTGAGAAAGCTGGAGTGTCCCCCAAAAAACCAATCATCTTTGCAAGCTAACTGAAAAACTTTTCCCTCTTGAATTTGCATCAGTTGGATTTGAACCAAGACAGTAAAAGGCTCTACAAACTGGTGCTTTAACCACTTGGCCACTGAAGACCAATATATTTCATAAAGTAACAAATCCCCCATTCAATCTGTAATATATTACATGTACTTCAAATCTGAAATAGCTAAGCTAAATTTTTTAGACTTATACCAGCACTACTGATTGTGACCAAAAATGACCAAATGTCTTAAAATGAATAATGAAAGGCACAACTTTACCAAGAAATGCTCCAGACAAGGTTGTGAAGTGAAGATGCTGTGTTACTGCAAAGTCAATTCATGGGAGTCATGATTATCTTGACTGACATATAACTCTCTGTTCAATGGTATACACTATCATACAAACCAATCTATATTCCAAGAAAAAAAATGTGTCAAGAACAATATCCTAAACCCAACTCTTCAGATCAGCAAATGACTGGTGATGACTCAATATTAATGGTAATAATCCTGAATGAAATTTTATTCACCTATTTTACTCTCTCTCTCTCTCTCTCTCCTCTCTCTCTCCTCTCTCTCTCTCTCTCTCGTTTTTACTTTAAACTTAAGAAATGGATCTAGGAATAAATGTTAAGAACAATACCACTTCTGCTGATCTGCAACAATAGCTGGTGATGACTCAGTATGAATAAAATATTTCTGACTAGACCATATTGCTCTCTCCTCTCT